>PVIJ01012146.1:0-51221 GCA_004024925.1 Scalopus aquaticus | reverse complement strand
CTTCTGGATCCAATCATCTATTTTTGGACATCTGGGTTGCTTCCATACCTTTGCTATTGTGAACAGTGCTGCAATGAACATACGGGTGCATGTATCCTTTTGGATTAGTGTTTTTGTATCCTTTGGGTAAATTCCCAAAAGTGGGATTGCTGGGTCGTATGGAAGCTCCATGTTTAGCAGTCTGAGGAATCGCCATACCCAAAAGTCCTTCAGTAGGTGAATACTTAAACACATTTTTGTTTAATCAAATCACAGGGTACTAATCAAAAAAAAAAAAAGGAACTGTCCTTGCAGGCATCAATCTAGATGAATCACTACAGAATGCTGAATGAAAAAATTCAATTCTAAAAGGCTACATATTGTGATTCCATTTATGTTCATTCTTGAAGTCACAAAATTACAGAAATGGAAAACATAATAGTGAAGGAAGGGATGGGCTGGAAAAGAAGTGGGTGTGATTACAAAGGAGCATCAAGAAGGATTCTTGTGGGGGCGGAAATGTCTTAAGTGTATCAATGTGAATATTCTTGTCTGATATTGGGCCTCCCCGGTGGCGCAGAGGTTGGGCGCTGCGCTGTGGAGCTGTTGGCCGCCGGCGATGCTGGTTCGACGCCCGGCCGGGGAGAATCCCACATGGTGCGGCAGACTTCTGCTGCCTCACCCGCTGCTCTCCTCAGCAGTGTATCTCTGATCTGCCTGTTCTGCTACCCACCCTGTCTCTGGTGAGCCCTCTCGCCGCCCCGCGCCTCTGGCCTGTACCCCAGCTTGTATACATAAATAAATAAAAACTCTTAAAAAATATTCTTGTCTGATATTATCCTATAGTTTGGCAAATTGTTACCACTGGGGTAATCAGTGAAGGGTACAAGCCATCTCTCCCTACTGTTTCCTAAAACTGCATGTGAATCTGCAATAAATTCAAAATAAAAAAAAGTTTAAAGAATCCTTGAAAGGAAATCCATTCTCTTCTTCAGAAACCCCAAAATCATTATGCTCAAAAAGTTAAGTGGGTGTGTGGTTAACTGTGGAATAGTCTAGATCATCCTGCTAGTGGTGTACCTCTTCATTGCTGTCCTGACTGGAAGAACTAGGAGGGTGGTGAGGGTCAGCGAACTGCTGTTAACACAGGGAGACCTTGATGGTCTTCAAAAGAAAAGCGCTGGCAGTAGGGTGGTCACATAAAATACAGGCCGCTCCATCAAATTTGAACTTCAGATAAACACTGAATACATTTTTAGTATGGGTATGCCCCAAATATTGCCCAGTATACTAAAAATTACTATTTATCTTAAAATTTAAATTTAATGGGGTGTCATGTATTTTTATTTGCTAAATCTGGCAATCTCAGCTGGGGGATTTCCTTCTCCAGAAAAGGCCACATTCAATCCTGTGAGCTTTCCTATTGGCTTCTATCCATGGGACCTCCTCTCTCTTAACCACTCTCCAATACATCTTCCTCGGGATCTTCGAGGAAACTTCAGCGGACCACACAGTCCTCCTTCTTCTCTTGTCTCTGCACTGCTGCACTTACTGTACCTTGTAAATCAGCACATAATTTTATCCTTCCTCACAGTGTATGATAATATTGTATAAGTGCTAGGCTTTCTCTCCATTGTAACTGCAGGCACCCATGAGAACCCCAAGTATTTGCTCACAGTTGACTGGAAGTAAAAAGCATACCCATAATTACCTTATTTATGTTTTTATTATAAAAGTAATATATATTTCCTCACACTGATCTACCCTTTTATTAGCTTTAAAAATCACTTTAAGATAAAAAGGATGAAGTATAAGTAGTTATCAAAATCAACCCATACAAATTTAGAGCGCAATGCCCTTTAAAAAGAATTCCAAATTCCTCTTTTGCCCAGAATCTGATAACTGAAGAGTACAGTCTGTATTTAAGCAATCTATTTGGAAATAACATACTTTTAAATGTAGGTGATTCTCATGAAAGAGAAACCCATGGGAAAATTTAAAATGCCTTGTTAATCAAGTGCTCTAATTTTTTTCAATAGTATTAACTTTTTTTTTCAAGTGCTCTAAATTTGAGTTATTTCTTGTCCCCAAAAATTATTTCATCTGAAACTTTTTAACGTATAAAATGAGATTATGACATATCACCATAGGTTGAATATATTAGTTGTTTCTTTAATCTGTAATTTTTTTGGTTCCAAGAGAAAAAAACACTTTCTTCAGGAAGGATGATACCTCTGTGATTTCCATTAAGAGGTTATTGGAAGAACAGTTTGGGGACCCAAACTACCCAGCGTGGCTCTCATACCCAAGTCCTCTACAATGACTGGCATTTGACGAGGTTGAGCCAGGCCTGTACCACTCTGAACCAGTGGCTTACTCAGGCCAGGCAGTAGAGTCACCAGGACTCACCTCATCAACAATTCCCTGAGAGTCCACTTAAAGAAAAAAAAAAAATTCACCAGATGGAATTGGATGTATCCAATCCCATCTTTTTCCAAAAGAGGAGTCAAGAATTACATACAGGGCCTCCCTGGTGGCGCAATGGGTTAAGCGCAGCACTATGAAGCTGTCCGGAGCCATTGCAGCACCATTTCAATACCTGGCCAGGGAGATTCCCTCATGGCACAGCATACCTCTCCTGCCTCGCCCGCTGCTCCCCTCAGCAGTGTACTTCAGTTGATCTGCCTGTTCTGCTTCCCACTCTGTCGCTGGTGAATCCTCTCACCACCCCACACCTCTGATCTACACCCCAGCTTGTATGCATAAATAAATAAATCTTAAAAAAAAAGAATTATATACACTGTCCTTTGGCAAAAAGAGCAAGCTAAGATAAAAGGTTGCATTTCTCCTTAATCTCTGTGCTATATCTTACGTGCTTTCTCCTATAATCTTTTAATGTAGTGAGTTGTAAAACTAGGTTGTCTACTGTTAAACTATTATTGTTTCTAGGAAGACAGCAATTGGTCATGATATGTTTCTTTCTCTCTCTTTCTTTTCTTTCTCTTTAAAATCAGGCTTCTTTTTTGTTGTTGTTGACTTTATTTGGACATCTTTCATCAATGTCCAAGTGGGAGTAACACAATTTTTCCTTTCTAGTACCACCCTTGTCTGCTTTAGGTATGGAGGTTGTATTACCCTTATAAAAGAGGTGGAAGATGTTACCTGTTTTTCATCCTCTGAAATAGTTATATATATATTTGAGATAATCTCTTTCTCAATATTTGGTAAAATCAATAAGACAAGCAGAATGTAGTATTCTTTTTGTGAGTATGTTTTAATTTTTAATAACTATATGATTATTCAAAGTTTTCTATTTGTTTTTTAGGTTACTTTTGGTAAGTAATGTTTTTGTTAGGCTTTATCTAACTTTTCAAATTTACTGAACAGAACTGATCACTATATGTAGCTATATCTTCCTATTTCTTTCCTCCCATTTTTAATTTGCATCTTATTATTTCTTGTTCAACTTGGGAAAGTCTTTCTTTAGAAAGAGACCAAGTTCTCTATTTATAGATGCTTTCTATTACATCTTTGATTTCTATTACACTAAATAATGTTCTTTCTTTAGGTTGACTCCAATGATTTTCTAATTTTTATAACTGAATATTTAGCCCACTTAGTTTTCTTTTTCTGATTTGAGCTTTAAGGCTATCTACTACCTCTAAATATAACTTAAGCTGAATACCATACATAGTAATATGATTACGTTTTCATTTTTGCTTAATGCTAAATATTTCTAAAGTTTCTATTATGATTTTTTTCTTTGACCAAGAAATGATTTAAAAGTATATTTTAAAAATTCCCATTTGTTTGCGTGTGGTTAGGAAAATGGTTTGCATAGCAGTTATTTTATATTTATTAAAACTTGATTTATTTAATAGTACAGGGATCAGCAAACATTTTAAGTAAAGGAGCATATAGTAAATGGATACACAGAGTTTGTAAAACAATAAAATCTTTATCAGTATATGTTCTTTCTGCTGTTGTGCAAAAGCAGCTTTAGACAATGTATAAATGAATGGCTACGGATTGTTCTGATAAACTTTCTTTAGGGTAATACATCCTGTCTGCATCTGGTCCATGGCCAATAGTTTGTAAAACCTGACTTAGTCAATTAAAAAAATGTTTCCAAGTGTTTCTGAATAAATGTTTCTATTCTAGAACAGTTTCTAATTGTTAGGTACAGAGTTCTATATATGATCACAAATAAAATTATCAATTAAGTTTTCCAACCTTGTTATATGTTCATGAATTTCATCTGTTTTGTCTATTAGTGATGTGTGTATTAAATATTTTCTACGCTTATTTTGAATTTGTTCATTTCTTCTAGCAATTCTATCAGTATTTTTTATATATTTTAGAGGTATATTAGATACATGCAAATTTAGAATTGCTACAGTTTTCTGTTGAACTGCTCCTTTTATTATATGGTGTGATCCAGTTTTTAAAAAGCCATAGTACTTACTTTAGTTCAATTTCTATTATTTGGGTTGGTGGTGGTTCTTCTGTATTCCTAGAGGTGGTCAAATGTTCTCTGGGAAATCTAACTATACACACTGAAACCTAATGCTGGAGACATAGCTGTACTTTGACAGTCTAAAGTATTTTGCTAAAATTACTCATCCCTAGGAGCCAGAATGTTTTATTTGGCCAGGAGAAGCAGTGCTGGGAACTACTCTTCAAGAACCATGTTCCCAGCTCATTAAGGGACTCCCACCAGCATCACTGAAAAAGAACACAATTCCCACATCTAAAGAACAAGACCCTGTGAAGAGTGAACTCAGTGAAGGCCTTAAGGCCAAGCCAGCAAAACAGAACTCAGGCCAGGAGAGGGAGGAGGGGACTGCGAGCGAGCGGAGTTAAGGGGAGGAGAGGAGCAAGCTGTGAGAAGTGCAGCCCATGAGAAGCAGCGGCTCTCAATGCTGACCACACTTACAATAACAGTGGTCATCTCCATTTTTATTACCTCTGTACTTTTCAAAATAATTACTATAAATATGCCATAATTTAAAAATAAGTGCTTGTGATCAATTAGACCACGCCAGAAAAGAACCCTGCTGTCTTTTCTCTGTTCAGAATGCTAGCTCTCCCTCCATCCATATCATCTTAGCTTTTCTATCAAATTCTTATCCCCATCCTCCAAAATTCAGCTCAGATTTCACCTCCTGAGTGTCCTAAAGTGTCCTAAAGACACTCTGAAAGTAGAAACACTACCATTTTAGGGCAATAATCCAGAAAGCAGTTGCCACTTTTATGGAGAAAGGAAAATGTGGAGCAAAGAACAGCCTGCAAATCAAGAATCCCGTGCTCAGTGGTAGGAGGAGCAGCAAACCTAAGGCCAAGTTTATTCTGCCCAATCCAGGGCATCTGGTTGTTTTGCGGAGGCTGCTTCAGGGAAGCTATGGAAGGCTCAATCTCAGTCTCTCCTGGCTTTTCCTGGTCACACAGCTCCAGGCCTGGCTGTCGGGACACAAGCTCACTCAAAGTCTTCCATAGGTTTGTGGGGTCTCCCAGGGCTTAAAGGTAGCCTGGTGTATGTCTCTCAGGTTTGGCTTTGTTTTCCTTAGCTACCATCTTTTCCTTTTTGCTTTTTTACTCATATACAGCAAGAAACTGGGGATTATCTACCTTTCCACTTTACAGGCTGCTTAAGATCTCGTTTCCCTTTCTCGAAAAGATTTCACAAAACAAATATTTCTGAATGTTAAGTCCCTGTGAGTGGTTCTATCAATTGTCCTGTCATTCTGAACTGCAATGGAGATTCCTTTTTCCCCTTTCAATTTTGCCCTTTTTAGTGGCAACTGCCACAGCCTAGTCTACATTCCAATAATGCTCCTATTTTCATAGCTGAAGATGTCCCTAGCAACAGATCCAGACTTTTTTACAAAATATGTTGCTGGTTCCCAGAGAACACTTTAAGGTTAGAAAATTTGGAATAAGATGGCAAAACTCTGAATTGCAGTTGCTTTATGGTTCCTGAAATTCTGAAAGAAAGTATTAAGACAAATAATATGCCCTAAAAAATACATGGCAAAAAGAAAAATGCTTTGCCTCCTTTCTGTGGGGAGCTTAAATGCTACAAAATTTGTCTGTTGCCAGTTTACATACCTGTCAGTTAAACTAAATCCTGAAAGTTAATTTAAACATTTTGACTGTTCTAGGTTAGTAATGCTTTTTAAAATTAAAAAAAAAAAATGCGCACGGGACAGTCTTCTCAGGAACCTCCAGTGCACATAAGGGGCAAAGCAGCTCTGCTGGGAACACTCACTGGCCACAGTGGCCCCTAAAGGGCCTCTAATGTCACAAATCAGGTGGCACAGCATGTCTTCTACATTCAGGTTATGAAAATGCAATGGAGATCATATGGCCCTCACAGAGCAAATGCTGGCAGAACAGGTTCCTACCTGCTGTCTATCCTGCAATCAGGCATTTTGGGGCTTATATCTTACTTTCTTTTTAGCTTAAGAGGGAAACAAAGTCAGCTTGGGGCAACAGGACCTCAACTACAGTCTATGTCAGAGTTCCACCCTTCTTCCTTGTTAATCTGTTTTAATGGTTGATCATTTACATATTTGGGGGCAGTCTTTAAACTCTGTTTAATTTCAACTTAACCTTTTCTGGTTCACTTTTTCAACCGGAGTTAGGTGAATATAGCCATGGATGCTGGTGGCGATGCTTTGGGTTTTAACAGAATTGTTATCAGTTTATTGGATGAATGTACTTGATACAGTTGGAAGCACTGCTAGATAAATTATCTGTTCCTGGACTAGCAACTAACAATAATGATAATATTAACTCTTATATAGTCTTTATTTTTCATGCAAAACACTGTTCTAAATGTTCTCCATATATTTACTCATTTAATTCCTCTATCAATTTTATGGGATGGGTTCTGTTATCACCATCTCACAGAGATGGCAACGGGGACACCTGCCCAAGGTTAATGAGAGAGCACGCCAAGATTTGGACCTATACAATCTCCATTCAGAGTCTGCTCTTAGCCACTATGTATGTTGCCCCTCTAACTTGTGAAACTCTGATGGTGCTAGTTTCTAAGGAAGGTTTTGGAATCTATGGGCTTGGTTGACACAGCTTAACACCACTGTGCACTCATTTAACCTTGGAAGAAGCTGCAGCATCTGGTGAGCAGCTCCTCTCTTCCAAAAACCAATCAACCAATCAACTAATCATCCAGTCAGTTCAGATATCTGTCAATCTCTCTCACCACACCACCTCTACCCTGTATTTTAGCTGGGGAGAAAATATGTCCTAAACCTAGGCTAGTCCTACTTTAGGCTTGTCATTCCCACAGTCCATTTGGTTTTGTGTCTGTCTTACTGCAGAGATTGCTTATTACATTAATATGCATTATTACTCTCTAAGTGGGGGACTGGAAATGAAGTAATGCTTAGACTTACTTGAACCCTGAACTCTTTGCAGCATAACTGTTACCAAACAGCTCACAGAAGAGTGCTCTGTGTACAAATTTTGGGAAGAGCCAATGTAGAGGAGTGATGAGGGAGGTCTTATAAGGCTTAGGTCCTAGTTCTAACTTTTGTGATCTTGAGCAAATTCTTTATGTCACAGTTTCCTCATTTGTTTTATGAAGTCATGCTGCTGTAATTTATGATTCTCTTCTGGTTCATGCCAATTTCTATTAAAAATGTTGAATGTTCTGGACATGTCAAAATTTCCAGAGTGACGTGGAATGTTGAAGTATAGAGGGGTAGGGTAACATTTAAAAAAATATAGGTGACCATAGGCTTTTATATGGGCATGCAAGTTACGTCATGTCCCCGGAATAGAAATTTCATTAGGAAAAGCTCAGGAGGCTGGAGCTAGACCTGCTACTCATACACCCTTATTAGGAAGTGTTGTCCCAAGGAGGAGAAATGTTTACAATGGAAAAGCACACTGTGTCTGTTTCAGCTGCCCTATAGCATTCATGGAGACTTTGACTACCTATTAGATTACTTAATGTATGCCCTTAATGTACAGCTTGTGAATCATTATAAATGGGTGTGATGTTTGAGGGTCTGCCTCAAATTGCTTAACTTTATTACCCAGTTTCTCAAAGGAAATTGCCTTTTTGTGTAGCTTAGGACAGGGTACTTTGTTGTTTCATCCTTAAAGTTTCCTACTAGTAAACTAGGCTTTAGGGTATTAAATTATCAATTAATCACCAATTACGAGAGAAACATACAGAAAGAGATTTGTGTTTGGAGTGACTTCAAGAACCACTACTCTGGGATTGTACATAATGGTGTGGGATAAAGTGAGACATTAACAATGTAAAGGGGTACACAAATAAGAGAGACTAAAATACGTCATTATTTGGCAATACTATACTATCAATTTAACTGGGTCATCATTAGAAAAAATTAGCCTTTTCCCTGATATAACAGTAATACTATTTGTAGAGACATCAGAAATTATAGAAAAGTAAAAATAAACAAAAATTTTGTAGTACTATAAGAAGATAGTCCCATATAATAAGAGAGCCACTGTTATCATTTTGATAGATTTACTCCCACCTTCTGTTCTGTGTATATATAAATATATGTGTGTATACACACACACACACACACACACACACAGGTGTGCACAACTTTACATATCTCAAATTATGTATCATATACAAATACTTTATCTTTTAATATTATGATCATTTCTCGATGTCAGTAGTCTTGAAAAACTTTTAATGTCTTTTTAGAAATCACTGTTTGCTTATTCAGTATTTAGTTGTTCCTCTATTATTAGATTATTCCCAAAACTTTGTTACCATAAATACATTGTAATAAACATGTTTATAACATTTTATGTATGTCTGATTAGTATAGATTTCTGGAAGAGAAATTACATTGTAAAAAGGTATTTATATATATTTAGGTATCTTATTAACTTCTAAACCATCTTCCAGAAGGTTTCAATTTTTAAGTCACTAACATGTATAAAAGTATTTCTTTCATCATGTTCTAGCAAGTATTGAACTTTTAAACATTGCTAACAGATGAAAATTATGTAACATTTTAATTTTCATTCATTTGCTTGTAGCTCAGAGAAAAATTTTACTTTTTTAAATTAGTTATGTGCTTTTATTAAATGAATAGACTGTTTTAAACTTTGTTCATTTGTCAAACAGTATTTTGATGTTTTCCTTATTGTTTAGCATGAGTATTTTAATGTCAAAGGTAGTTTTAAAAATTGTTTTATCTTAGAATTATTTTGATCAATAGATGTTTTACATTTTAATGTAATCAAATATATCATATTTTTCATTGCATTATGCTTAGAAAAGTTCTTTCCATATCTTTCTAATCCCAAAATAGATACTTTTAACTAGGTTTTTGTTTTATGGTTCAATCTTTTCTTAAAAAACATTTAACTTAAATCCTATGGAACAGATTTGTTGCATGTATAAATAAAACTAACTTTATCTTTTCAAATATTTAGTCAGTTGTCCTAACACCTTCCCTTTCTCACTGTCTTGTTATGGCATTGTCACTTAATCAAAACAAATACCAGACATATGCTAGGATCTGGCTCTGTTGCTCTGTCTGTGAGTCTTGTATGGGTACCATGTGACAACATTATTTTTAAAAAATCGAGCCTTCTTCTTTTTTATTTTCCTAAATCATCATCACATTGGGGTACAAGGAATAACAATACAGGAGTGCCAGACTTGGGCCCACATCTGAGAGAGGTGGGAGAGAGCCAGGGATGAATGGTGATCAGTAAGGATATAGGGATAGTGGTTAAACCATTTCTCTACAGAATCTCACATTTAACCTCAGTTACTCAACAGATGTTTGGCTTTGGGCAAGCTAATTTTCTTAAATATATGAAATGAGGTTGCTGAGAGGATTAAATGAGGGAATGCAAAACCCACTTAGAACAATGAATCTTTCATCTCCATTGTGCCACTGAAGCTGATCTTTCTATGAATACCAATGATTCCTTATCAGATCAATACGGTACGGGGATTAAAATAATAGACTCTCTAGAAGGCTCTCAGGCTGCCTGGACTGGGACCCTACTTCTGCCATTCACAAGCTGTATGACCTTGAAAAAGTTACTTGCTCCTTCGGTGTCTCAGTTTCCTCTTCTATAAAACAGAGATATTAATAGTACTAGTACCTACCTTCTAGGGCTATAAGTTAGAGTCCTAAACATGTAATGTGAAGGACCCCTGAATGAACGAAAATTGTTTAGCACTCAGGAGGGTACACAGGAAAATTCTCAGGAAATGGCCATCACAACCACCATCTTTCATGCTTGCCCTAGAGCATCTGACACTAAAGTCCACCCTCAACTTTCTGACACCCTCTCCTTTGTTTCCTGGTACACTGAGGTTTGGCTCTCAAGCCATCACTTGGTGAACTCTCTCCTTTAACTATCCTTTCAAGTGCTGATACCCTCCAAGGCGTCCTCTTCTACCCTTTCTTTGCTGATCACACATCTTCCTTCTTCTAAACCACGAGTTGGCAAATTTTATATTAGAAGACAGATAACTAGATAGTTAACTAGACAGCTAGGTCTGTGAGTCTCTGCCACAATTACATGTTTAAAAATATGAAAAATTATATATTGAACAACCATGAAAAATATTCACTGAAAATATGTAAAAGAGTGGGTATAGTTACGTCACAATAAAGTTTTACAAAAACAGGGCGTCAGACGATGGGTCATAGTTTGCCAACTGCTCCTTACACAGTTGTGGAAACTCAGGTCTCCCTTGATTAGAACACTCATCACTTCGCACATGTCCTTCCCACATGCTGTGGGCTACCTGAGAGCAGAGTCCCTTCATCTTGGCATGCACTGCATGTAGCACAGTCTGGCAGAACCATTCAATTAACATCTGCTGAAACACTGAATGAGATGACCACATATCAGTCTCAGTAGTTTAAATCTTTGTTGTGCTACAAGGAAGAAGGCATTTCTTCCAGGTGAGCCCTTCGGTAGCTCCCAAAACAAACTATAAAGAAGACTTCATGGCCTGTATAACTTACTGAAACATCCAGTAGAATTAATCTTTTTTTTCCCCAAATGTGAGAAGGAAAATTAGGTCCAGGAAACTCATAATTTCAAGGACCAAGTAATATTACAGACGTCAAAATAGAGCTGTCCAGCGTGATCTGTAAAACAGGATACACTTTATAGGAATTGAGAAACAGCTGTTTTCTCATTTCTGTTTTAAAAGGGGGGATAGGCTATAGGGCTCATGGGTACATGCAAAGCATATGGAGAAACTTTATTTGCTTAAAGAAATGTGACAGGGAGTGGGGCAAGGGCTCAGTTTTCAAGAGATAAAGTTATGGTGGGTGAAATTCAGAGGATAAAAGGGCTTATTACAGAGTTATTTCAGCATTGTGATTAATAAACACTGAAAGGAAAAAAAGAAAGTAAAGTTGAAGTTGAAAAGAACTGAATATTCTCTAAGGAACTCACTACCTACAAGATCCCAGTATCACTTGCAATAATAATGACTTTAGTAAAACAAATTTTAGATAAAGATGAGACTGGTTTAGGGAAAATATGGAAACCGAAAATTCAGTCAAAAGTATCAGTGTGAATATTGAGTTTCTATAAATATAATGCAGAGGCTCCTTACAGAGCTAAGAATACCTGGAAAACATATTAAATACTCTGGGGGAGAATTTCAGACTTATGGAATATACTTAGAAATAGGTAACAGACAAAGACGCATGTTTAACTTTTTCTTTGTAATTTCCATGTTCAAACTTAACCAGAAGTATTATTTTTAGTATAATTAAACATTTGCTGAACTCTTTTTATGGGCGATTACTCATTTTATGTGACTCAACATATTCTCTCAAGTGACAATTACCAGACAGTACTCTTTGGAATTTAAAATCATAAAATCACTATTGCTGTGGGAAAAAGTAGGACCTAGGATTTTCTTAAAAAGAACAAATTTAATGTTAGTTTCCTTCAGCTTTCTACTTCCCCTTCCCTCTTGAAAATTATGAAAGGATTCATTATGTGGCCACAGGAACATTAATTCATTCATCCTTCAAATATTTAATGAACACCTGCTATGTACCAGGTACTGTGCTAAGCCCAAATGAGGCAAGATGAATAAAATATGGTCCTTATTCCGAGGAGCTGATAATACAGTGAGAGTGACAGATGTGTACAAAAACGCAATGCGTTATTATACTGATGGAAATATAAAGTGGTCAGGGACTTGGGGTTGGCGAGGGTTGGACTATAAAGGGATAGCACCAGAGTTTTCTAAGATTACAGAACTGTTTACATTCTGATTGTTGTGGTTAAACCAATCAATAAGCGTGTTAAAATTCATAGACCTGTATGTTAAAAGAAAAAAAATGCTGTTTATTGTATGATAGTTAAAAACACAAAACAAAACAGCAACAATGTGACAGATACTTGTAAATAGGAGAGCAGATGTACAAGCTATGGTATAGTCATGCAGTGGAATAACCACTGGGCAATAGGAGAAATGGGCTAACTGCAACAGTGTGGATGAGTCTCACAAGCAGTACTAAGGAATGAAGTAACCCCTGTATGATTCCATTTATATGAATTTCTAGAGTGGCAATGTAAGCACAGGATAGCAGAAATCAGAGCACTGGTTGTTTCTGGGTGTTGGAGTGGGTAGGGACCAAATGGAAATAAATCTCAGGGAACTTTCAGGTGAAAAGTCCCAGGTTGTGGTCAAAATTGATTGAACAGTAGTACCTTTAAGATCTGAATAGCTCAATAAATATAAATTATACCTCAATAAAAACCAAACATTTAACTGTCATGGCTTATCTTTTAAAATGTGGACTTTTTAATTGTGTTTAAAGTTATAAAAAACATTAACAACCTCTCTGCCATGTGGTATCATTTGCTTTTTAAGATAAACTGAAACTGCTTTCATTGTCTTAATGAAATGAACATAATATCCAATAACAAATCTTATGACAAAGATAATTACAGTTGTAGTGGGGGGGGCAAGGACAGGACTCTGTATGCTATTGGGGTGAGGTTCTGCTGGTGTGTAGCAGAGAAGTGTGTAGCATAAAGAAGTGAATCACATTTGGATGTTGAAGAAAAAGGAATTCAATGCACAGACTAGGGAAGAAAGAACATTAAAGAATATGTGAGAAGTCACAGATGTGAGAGAGCTGGGGGAAATCCTTCTGGCTGAGATGCTGTGGGAAGCTAAAGAGGGCTGGGTCCAGATTGAAAAGATCACCCCCATCTCTCTGCCACCTTCCAGTGACCTGGTGCTGAGCACTTACGTGGATTTAATTCTTATGATTATTCAATTCTTATGATCATTTCCATTTTTCAGAATGAAAGCTTGGCAAGGCATAGGGCTTTGCCCAGGTCCCTCAGTCATTATGCAAGGGCAAGCATTCTCACACAGTCAGCGCATCCTTTACATTACACCGCCTGCTACCTGCCATGTTGTAGAGGAAGGCCTCCATCATGGTGTGGGTCAGACCGAAGGAAAACTTTACCTGACTAGAATATGTTTTAAGGAGGTAACTGGCCTCTGACAAGGCTGGATCACTTGGGTTCTCAGTCTTTTATTCTGCCTCACCAAGGCTGTCTTCACACTTCATGCCCTCCTCATTCTACAAATATTCCCTTTGCCAAGAAGTTCTAATTTTGTACTGGGTTAGCAATGAGTGCTGGTTCTGTAAGTTTCTAAGCGGAATAGTATACTCTTGTACTCCCCAGGTTAGATGAGAATATGTATGAAGTAGAGAAGCCATACTGGGAAATTTTGAGCAGACACCCTCACCAATTATCCCAGACGATGCTAAGACACGAAGATAAAAAGGATTTGCTGACCAGCTATTTTCCAGGTCTTGGCGATGATCTGGATTTCTTTGCTCCAGAACTGGGTTAGGAAGGGAATTCTCAGGTGTGGAAATTTCAGAACCATCTTGGAGAGAACATGGTCTCCAGAGAGTTTCTAGGATTATGATTCTCTGCTGGAGAGACCCCAAGAAGGCTCTCAGAAGCACCTGGGCCCTGCTCTCAGAATAGACAGTTCTGAGGAAAGTGCCTTCTAATTGGACAGAGATGATTTGGTCTAGAGTTTCGCACTGGAGAACTGCTTTAATTAATAATGGCATAAAGCAATAACAACAAAGCTGCAGAAAGCTTTGTAATTTACAAAGTATGTTTATATTCATTATGTAAGCAAAATTTTGAGCAAAAAAATGCAGGTCAGTATTTTATGGATGAGGAAACTGAGGCTTAGGGAGGTTAAGTTGCTGACACTTGCATTATTTGCTGGTTTGCTCTTTTACCGGAGTTTCTTCCTTCCCTCTCTGCCCAACTTTCTTCTTCCACTTTTAACAAACATAAAAGTTTTAGCCATCTTATTCTATAAAGGATTAAGGCAACTAGCAAGGTTGTACAGAAAATATAAAGTATAAATTAAAAATGGCAGTGAGTATGAAATAAAAATGAAAATTAGACCTGGAATCAATACAAGAATTACAATAATGATGTTATAATGATATAAATTTGTTGTTAATGGAGCACACATTTGATTCTAAATTTCTAGGACCAATGTGAAAAAAGAAGCGTGATCACTATTCAGAGTATCCTTAGGCCAAAACAGTAACAACAATGACAAAATGATTGATTCCTCAAGAGAAATACAACTATTTCAGGTTTTTAATAATCACAAGTCATAAGGCACAGCAACTTTCTTTGGTAACAGCTTTGAAGTAGACCAAAAATGGTGATTCTGGTTTCATACTGTCTTTTAAGTAAACAAGAGTAACCATGTCATGTTCTCGAGAACATGAAAAGCATTGCATTTCTCTGAACTCATGTAGCAAATGCTGCTAACAGAAATCAAAGGTGAGACCCCAGTGAGCTCACTGGTTGTTGAAACATTTCCAGGACCGAGGGAGAAGGGTCCTGGAGAAGGGTCCCACATTTAATACAGCGGAAGAGACAAAAATCCATGGGAGGGGAAAAAGCAGGTCCTCGAAGAGATGTTTTATCTTATTTTGTAAATTGTTTTAACTTCATGATTAGGACTTTGTGACAAATATTAACACAACTTTTTACGTTTTAAGTTCCTTATGATGACTGTTTTTAATACAGAAAGCACTATTTTGAGTGCCATTTTATATGTTGTACATCTTGCTTCATTCAGGTCCTGGGGCCAAGGTTTATTTATATTGGCTGTTTTCTACTTTCTTCACTCAATCCTCCAGTTTTCCTTATTTTTTATGCCAAGGAACAGACACAGTTTCTCCTTCTTATAATTTATATATGCAGAAAATATATCCAAGTCAGGAATGCCCCTTTCATCCACAGGAAGAATCTGGGGCCACTTGACTCATCGACAGGACAAGTCCCGAAATAGAAAGAGCAATCTGGCTGAAAGGGAGAGACGAATGGAAACTTCTAAGCCGGCACACAGCTAAGGTGCTATGCTATAGGAAATTAATTCTCTGAGGTCAGCGATTAGAGTCAGGTTACAGCCCAAACATAATTCTGCCTGCTAATTAATTGACTCATTACAATATTTATTTCATTGAGAGAAATGCCTAGCCACGACTTCCAAGGGTGGGTGTGGGAAGCAGATGGAAGGAAGTAGCCAGAGAAATAGCAACCTCTTTCTTTACAAATAGATGTGTCTCCCAGGCCCCTAACTGAAATAATTGTTTCCTCTCTTTCTAAGTGAGGTATCAGATGTGTCTTGCTCCCTCCTTTCCAGCAAAATGAGGCACTTGAGATCACAGAGCTCTTCAGCAAAGTGCAAAAGATGACTGAGGAACTGAATTACATTCTGTCATGAGAAACCCTGAGGTGAAAGGGTAACAAAATCACCCTTTGTATGAGAAAGAACAGGTAGCCAGGGCAGGAATGGTCTGGCTAGAATGATGTAGTCAGTCTACGTTTGTGTCTTTGGATGTTTGAAGACTCAACTCCCCCCAGTAAAGACATTCCAAGTGGCAATAAGAAGGAATGCCAATGACAAGATGGAGATGCTGGAATAATGAGAATAATATGAATAGGAATGACTTGAAATACAGGCAATAAAGTAGGAAAACGTCTCCTTGGTGTCAAGCAATTTGGGAGTCTCCAGGAGGGACTAACAATTTTCCCACTTTACAATGGTAAAGTATAATACACATTTAGTAGAAAACATACTCCGAATTTTGACCTTTTCTAGCCTAAAGAGCATGGTACGGCATTCTTCTGTGATGCTGCAGCAACAGCAGCAGCGGCTCCCAGTCAGCCACACCACATGAGGGTGAACAACTGATACTCTACAGACTGTTTTTCACTTTCAGTACAATATTTAATAAATTACACGAGATACCCAACCCCTAATTCTAAAATAACCTTTGTGTTAGATGATTTTGCCCAACTTAGGCTAATGTGTTTTGAGCACATTTAAAGCAGGTTAAACTAAGCCATGGTAGCTTTGGTAGGTTAGATATATTAAATGCATTTTCTGCTTTCACTACTTTCAATTTATGATGGATTTATTGTGATATAACCCCATTGTAATTTTAAGTTGAGAAAGATCTGTAGTCAATTTATGAACTACTGTCATCAAAAATAATACGGACAACGGCTAATATGCTGAGTGACAGCTCTGTGCCAGATGCTGCAACAAGGGATTTATGTCCCTGACCTGGCTGAGGAGTGCTGGCCCCTCCCGTTCCATGTGACTCCCAGGTGCCCTTTGCCATTTGGGGATGTTTTTCTTCTGACTGTTCTTGATGTTCAAGCAAACTGCTAGTCCCTGAAGAACACTGCTGAATGGAGAGGACTCTGAGAGAACCACCCTATGACTGGTTTGCTGCAGCCCCTGGGTCCATGAGGTTGCTTCAGTCAGAGTCACCAGTTGTGACCTGGGGGCAGATGGGAAGGCCTGAGCTCCCCAGCCTTTTGCTTTCCTCCATCATTCTCATTTCTGTCCCCAAATCGACACATGGTAAAAGAAAAGAAGGGAAAGACTGATGCCTATAGCTGAAGTGTGCAATTTAATGGCCAGGAACCAGACTTGTCACATGTAATCAAATCATCATAGTGTTGGTGACAGAGTTAAGACAGTTGAAAAAACAGTTGCTATTCCAGCTTCCAATTTTCAAGTTATTGTTGGGGCTGAAGTTTCTCTCACCTCAAGAGTTTTTATTTTGGAAAATCTCCAAAGCACACTTTTAGCCATATTCAAGTAATTGAAGCATAAAAAAATAGCAACGTTTTTCAGTCACATTAAACTCTAACCAGATGCTCTTAAAAAATATTTTGCATGTACACAGCACCTTGTATTCTAGCAGAGAGTTATTTTATTCACCCCTGAACTGTACCCATGATAGATTGGAAATGCTAACTCTTTAAGAGCCATGGTAAACCACAACACATCAATGACACCACCTCCAAAAAGGAAGTGAAGAGGACCCCATAACTCTTTATAATTCTCACTTTCCACTCACACCACTGAGAATTCAAGTCAAATCACTTAAACACTTACAGAATACTTTCTGTGTAATAGAAACAAAGTCGAAGAACAGTAGGAAGAGCTCACTGTTATGAATTTAACCAATTTGAAAAGTGAAACCGATGCAGGATTCCTGTACAATGTGGTAGGGCCAGATCCCTAGCTGAATGGCTCACCTGCAAGACATTGCTTCTGGCATCTTTTCTGCTAATAACCACCAGGAAAGAAGAGAAATAGTTTGGGTATTTAGAAGAAAAGCAATGTGAAGAAAAATTAATGACAGGTTGCCAAAGTCCATGAAATCTTGGGTAGCCACCCTCAGGAGAACCCCTGAGCAGGATCTGGTAGTAGCTTGCTCCGGCAGTGCTTGGTGCCCCAGTAAATCACGTTTACCCACTTCATTCTCCACAAGAGAGTCAGAAAGATCTTTTAAAAATGTAAATAGGATTCTGTAACCTTCCATGTTAAAACTCCACAGAAGTTTGTATTTATACTTAGAATAATACCTACATTCCCTACCACAAACCACAAGGCCCCCCATGACTGGGTCTCCACTTATTCCTAAAATCTCCCCCTGTTCTCCTCTTGGCCTCCTTTACCCCCACCATACTGACCTCCAGGGGTTCCTAGGATAGACTACTTTCATCTCGGAGTTTTTATGCTGGCTGTTTTCATCTCTGGGCTGCTCCCTCTGGTCTAGGTCCTTCTCGTTACTCAGGTCTCAGTTTAAAAGTCACCTCAGAGGTCTCCTCGGACAGCCAAAGTAGGCTGCTGCTCCCTCCCCATTCTCTAATGATTTTTTTCATTTATCATAACACTGGATAGTTGTAACTTTCTGCTTTATTTGTTAACTTGTTTTTATTTGATCCCTCCTACAGATTTTAAATTCCAAGATGGCAGAACCAGTAACATCTACTTTTTAAATGTCATATTCTTCATATTTAGACAGTTATCAATACATAGCAGCTATGCAGTAAATAACTACTGAATGGATGAATGAAGTGAATATAAACGTAAATAATAAATAGTAAAAAGAAGGCATGTTTTTGTTTTATTTTATGTTTTTACAACCATAAATACTATTACGCTTCTCTAAATCTTGGATTTCTGGTAGAGGTTTTTCATGTATTCATTTTAACCAGGACCACCCTGACTGAACTTGAGAGGCTAAGAATGGTGGCCTACTTATGGCTACAATTAGCAAGCTTCAAAATGACTGCTTAAAAATACCATGTCTGGTGCACAATGCATTTTGAATAAAAGGGGATTAGCCCCTTTCATTTAAAGATATTTGTGGTTGAAAGTAAGGTTGCTATTATATATGTAGCATGGTGTTCCTAGATGTAAAGAAAATTGCAAAAGAACCTTTAAAGTCAAGAACCAGAACACTAAGAATGGGTAGCACGATGTATTCTTATGAAGCTGGCCCAAGTGGAACACCCATGTCACCCTGCCATTTGGCCCTGGCCTAGAATGCCAAACCATGGAACTGCCTGGAAACTCAGAAGAGTCCTGGATGCAGGTGCTTGCCTCCCAAGCCTACCCAGTGGCTAAAAGGGAGGATATTGATTCTTCAGACTATGTTCTGTCTGGTTCTTTGGTCAGTGAGAACCAAATCTGGCAGGCTACCAGGAGCCTGGCAGTGCCAGAAAGAGATGTCTAGAATAGTCTTCCTAGCAGGTGGTGCCCTCAGGAGGGCCTGAGTGGACTCTGGGTGGACTCATCTACCTGATGGACAGCAGACTTTCTCCAGTCCCCCCCACCGATGTCATGAGCCTTTAGGACTAATCTTTTCCCTAGGTGAGTTTAATTTCCTCTGCTAGAAAGATAGCTCTGATTCACCAAGTTTACTTGAATGGGATTTTTTCTTACATAATTCTTGTTTTTCCATGTCTCCTATGCCCTAGTTATTGCTATTCCCAATCCAGGCAGTTCACCAGGAATTGTGTTGCAGCCACCTGCAGTGTAGGAATGTCCCACTTGTGAGGTATGCTACTGGTTCCCCGTTGGGGCAGCCTCACCCACTTCTCATCCCCTTCCCAAGGCTGGCCTCTGAGGTCCCAGTATCCTTCAGCAGTAAAAGTGCCTAGACGTGACAACAGTGGCCCCTTCAGGGCACAAGGATACCCTCGCTTCTATCAGGGATCACTTTGGGGAAGCTGTGAAACAGTGGCTTCTTCAGGGCTTTATGTAAAATACAGGGTACCCAGTGGTGTGAAATCTAAAGTGGGGTCACACAATTTTCATGAGTACAAGAGGCTAAAATTTGATGAGTGCTAAGTTTCTTTTCAGGTGAAACACCCCAAAGTCCCAGAAAAAAAGGTTTATGGTTCCACCTCCTGGGGATTTTGACTACACCTGACCATAATTTTCTGCTAAAATGCTTCTGGTGACTCTTCACTGTCTACAGAGCATAATTATAACATCTAGCATCAAATCATCCAAGGACCTTAACATTCTGGGCTCAGACAAAGATTCCATTCTACCTAGAACAAAGCTGGACACCATCTCCCTGTCCTCCAGGCCTGGGAACAGCTCACCTTTGCCAAACACATCCAACATGCAGCCTCTGTCTAGAATGCCCACATTCTTACCCTTCTCTGGCAGAAACCTACTCCTCCTCCCCCAAGGTGTCCAGTTCATATATTCCCACTCTACCCTCGGAAACCTCCCTGACATCCAGTTCAGGAACACTCAGACAGCATTATGTTTGGTCCACTTATAATGCACAGCCCATTAAAATTAGAATTTTGATGTTTGCCTCCTTGACTAGACTGTAAGTTTTTGAGGGACAGGGACAGAGTAACATTTTATCTTTATATCACCAAGACCTAGCACAGTACATGGCATATAGTGCGTAATCAGTAAGTACTGTTGAAGTGAGTTGAAAATTACACTTCTGGCCATGGACACTTGTCCTTTATACTGTGACACACAACAGTTACTAAGGCAAGATTTGAATGGAAAATTGGACAAATTCTCTGCTGGTCCAACATCTCTTTATAAGAATGGAAAACAAGACTAGAATGAAATAATATTTTTGAAAAGAAGGACTGAGAGGGACTTTTAATGCATGTATTTCCTGTTCACAAAGAAAGTTTTTAACCAAGGACAAACATTGGTCTACTTTGAGATGTTGCTGGAACTATTCCTTCTCTCCTTTTTCTAGTTTTCAAAGAAGCAGTGCCCATTTGGAAAAGTAATATGGATGTAAAAGTGAAGAGAACTATGCAATGACATATATCAACAAGGCTATTAAGTGATGATAGCTGTGCCAGGGGTAAAGTGTTATATAACAACATTAAAATAGGATACTTGAGGATGTCTTAGAGCTGAAACAGCTGTCACCTGGTAATTCTGCCATTCCTGAAGTAGATGAAGAAATAGCCCCTGAAAACCGAAGAGTAAAAATTATTTGCAGTGACAAGATTCAGAGGTCAAGGACATGCTTTCCTCACCTTTTATTTATTTTTAAGTTAGAAAAACATGGAACTCTAAAAGATGTATAATTCCAAATATTGCCTACAGGTAGATTTCAAAAGAAGAGAGGCTCCTTTATTGTATGAGGCTTTCCTAAACAGACTTATTTACTTGGGGATATTTTTCTGTTTTGTGCATTCGGATCTTTTATTTTTATATCAAAGTCATTAGTCCCATTCTTAGGCAACATGAAGGAGAGAAGAATAATATGTGAAATTTAAATCTATCAGTTTTGCTGCTGGTAAAATGTCTGTTAGGGAAAACATTTAAAATCCTGGAATTTAAAAATGATGTGGATTTAATATATGTGTGTTTCTTCTTTCTTTACCTTCCAGCTCACCGAGATGGTGCTCTAAAGTTGCTTTTCTCTAGGGTTACTTCGCTCCTGTGTCCACTTGGCCAAAGTGGTCAGTGATGCTTCGTTCATTCAACACATATTTGTTGTCACTAACTATGTGCTGGGGGGAGGGGGAGAACTACAATGTGGGAAGATGCAATCTGCTCTCTAGGGACTCAGTCTAGAGAGCAAGAGACAAGTATACTGGCAACTGAAATAATGCCAGGTGGAGATAAAGTGCGATCAAACTCTGGTGACTTGGGCATATCATAGAGGAACACAATGCACCCCAGTTGGGGAGAGCAAAGGGGAAGGAGGATATCTGAATCAAGAAAAAGGGAAGCATGCCCAGAGAACAGTGTCTCCCATTTCCTGAGAGCCAGTTCTGCAACCAAGAACTTCACGTTTCTTTTCACTATTCGTAGAAACAATTACAAAAATAAAATGGACAGTTTAAATTTCACCATATTTTCAAGAGCTAGCACTATATATCTCTCTTAACACCTTGCAGATATCTATAATAATAACTTAGTAAGAGTCCAGCAAAAAGAAGAGGTTAGGTACTCCTAGGTCATTTTCAAGTCATTGACAGACCTTACAGAATGTTAGTGCTAATCTAGAACTAAGGGCTCCTCTTCTCCAGAATAAAACCTTCACAAAAGAGGAAATTGCAGTTCAGAGTCAATGAAAAAAACAATGACTAAAAGATTAAGAACATTTTTTCTTAATATTTCCCTCTGTACTTTGTTGTTTTGTCAGCCCACAGTAGGAGGGAATATGACACTTTTAGAGAATCTGTTCTGCTTATGAACACTTGTACACACAATCCCTTCAGTTCTCTGTTCTGTCAGAGAACTACAATTCAACCCAAAACATTCCTCCACTTCCTCCCTAAACAGATACCCATTTTCAGTAACATCATGATAGGAAGGATTCAGGAAGGGGACAGAGTGTCTATCCTAGGGCTCAATTTTTGATATTTAATTCAGACTAATAATATCAATTCCACAAGCTGAAGGAAACTTTAATTGGGTTGGAATTTATTATAATTATGTATTAGAATACACATAAGCAAATACAATTATGTTAGTGCTAGGCTAGAGGCTGAATGGATACTGTGAAAATGGAAAATGAAGAATTAAGACAAAATCAAATGGTTATTGTTTCATAATGGTATACCTATATTTCAAAAGTCCATGTTACCAGTGTAATTTTAAGCCCATGTCACCAAAAATCCATTCTTTAATTCTTTTAAAATTGAATAGGAGGCAAAAAGTCTAATTCAGGTCTATTAAGGCATGTCAGAATCTCTTAAATCTGCCATGTGAAAAGGGAAAGTTTGATAAACAACATATTTTTCTCTATTCATAATATAACACTATAGTAAAGCTATCCATTAGATATATAAATTGCACATGTAGTGAAAATTTTCTAGTAGTCACATTAACAAGTACACGTCAGTATAATTAAATACAAAAATAAGCAGGGTAGAAGGGAGAGAACTCTTCCTCACAGAGAAAAGTTTGTTTAGGAGCAATACATTTACATGATCTC
The DNA here is from genome assembly GCA_004024925.1 of Scalopus aquaticus. NCBI lineage: Eukaryota > Metazoa > Chordata > Mammalia > Eulipotyphla > Talpidae > Scalopus > Scalopus aquaticus. The sequence goes on along the minus strand of PVIJ01012146.1, from coordinate 28,407 downwards.
TAAGTATTCCCTTAAACAATATTTATTAATTGCAAAAGGAAAAACTAACTACTGCGGAAAATTTGGCAGATGCCACTTTAACCAACTGGGGCTAATTAGGGGTCCAATTCCATTCATGTGTCTCAGGAGACATGACGAGTAAGAATATAACACTGCTTCTATAGTAGTCCAGGCCCCAAAATGCACAAACTCAGACTTACAACGAGAAAACACCACCAATCTAAATAAGGACCATTTTACAAACTGTACTCTTCAAAAATGCCAAGTCACAAAAGACAAGGAAAGATTATTCAGGATTAAAGGAAAGACATGACAGTAAAATGCAACACATAATCCTGGACCAAAAGAGAAAACATTTTTTCCCCTATACAGGATATTATTGAGATATTTGGTGAAAATTTGAATGGGGGAGAGAAAGTAATATTGTTATCAATTTACTGAATTTGATTGCTATATTGTGATGATAAAGAAGAGAATACTTGTCTTGCAGGATAACACTGAAGTATACAAAATGACTCAGAAAAAAATGTATAAACACAAGGATGCATGGTGGAAGAGGAGGAGGAAGGAAAGAAGGAATACAAGGAGAAGAAAAATGTGGTGAAATCTCAAAAACTGGAGAACCTGTGAGAGGAGCATATAGGTATTTAAAAATTATTCTTATATTTTTCTGTAAATGTGAAATTATATCTATAACACTAAAAATAAAGAACATGGGTTTTGGATTTTGAATTCTCTATGTTATTTATGACCCATAAGACTTGGGAAATTATTTAATTACTTTACTGAGCTTTGGTTTTCTTCTTTGATCACCAGAATGGAACTAGCTTAAAGGGATGCTGTAAGGATTAAATAAGATAATGCACAGATAGAACACCTAGCAGGTGGTGGGTTTATCTGGTAGAGGACTTAATACCTAACTGTTGACACAATGCAGACTTGCTGAAGAAATGAAGAAGTCCTTTCTTCTGTTCCCTCCCCCTCCCCTAGTAGGAACAAGTGATGTCACTCTAGAGAAAATTAGATTCTTAAAATTTAAGGAAAGAGATTTTTATTAGCACCCGAATAATATAAAACAAAAACTTGCATCATCATAATAAACACCATCATACATTTGGATGTTGCTCTAAAGTTTCCTCAGCACTTTGTATTCACGTCTCATGTGACACTGAATGGAACAGGCAGGCATTCAAGTTAAAGTTCAACACAGTGTTAATAATAGCGAATCTCTACAGTGTCTTGGGTTATGCCTGTCAAAGAAGAGGTCAATGTCCTTGCTACTTAAGTCTCAAACAAGGCTTGCATCAGTTCATGGCTGCAGGCTATAAAATGAGTTGCAATTTAATGTTCATCAGGGTATCTGTTCCTAAGATGCTGGCACTGCTGTTTGTTTGTGGTTGACATTTGGGGCAGTGAGAAGGCAGAGAAAGGGGCCCAGGTTGTGCCTGAGAGGTTTCTATACTCAGCCAAGAGGTGCACATGAATGTGAAGTTACTAAGAGGGCATTTCAGAGTTGCCTGCCAAAGAATGGTGTCTCTAATCTGGAGAGCAGCTGCTGGGCACAGGCATGCTAACACACACACAAACACACAGACACACACACGCAGCCTATACCTGCTTCTACTTGTCTGCTCTGGGCAGATGGTTCCCGGCTTTTGGGTCTCCACATCCTGAAGTCCTGTCCAGTGAGACCCTTTCTCCTGTGGATACTGGCAATCTGTGGGGTGAAGGATTCGGCAAGGTTGCCTGTCTTCAGAGTATGAAGGACACTGACCGGAGAGGGAGGACAGTTATAGTTAGTGTTTGGGTCCAGTCAGTGGGCTCCCCACTGCCTCTCCTTTGTAGAGTTGTCAGTAGCCCTTGGTTGCGAAGTCTCTGTGGCTTTGAAGCCCACAAAACAAAAACTGAGAGAGTGTCCAAAAAGAAAAGAAGAAAACATTGCCTGTGGTTCCTGGATTCCACTGTTGGATTCTGGCAGGGATGAGAAGAGAGAATTACTGGGTTTGATCAAGCAAAGATACCTGCCTGGTAAGTGAAGTATTCCTATCATTTCTGAGAAGAGGCTTGGGGATGTTTCAGTGTTATCTCACCTCCAGTAACTGCCAACATCACTCTCCAGAAGCAGAATCTTCTGGACACCATGCAAGAGGATGTGGCAAATCTCAGGTGCACTTAAGAGTGTGATGGATGATGACTTTTAGGCAAACAGGCAAAAGAACCACTTGCAAAATAGAGGAACTATCCTGACAGTAGATACATTTTGTGAAATGAGCAGGCATAAAAGAAAACCAAAATGAAAAATTAAATTTTTATTCTCTTAACAATAAGACATGAACAAAACTGAAAAAAAAATAGGTAAAAAAAAAAAAGGGTAAATGACTTCTTGCTAAAAGTTTGATCTTGTAAGATGATGTGAATGATCAATGTATAATTTCAAAAGCAACACAATGTGACAAAAATGGGAAACTATACTTGATACGTTGCATTGGAGAGAAGAAATTCTTTTCTCACGGAAAGATAGAAAAAATTTGTGTCTTATAAGGATAACTAGGCTGCATCCTTTTTTCTTTAATTCATATTTTTTTGATGATAAGACTTGATGAATGGGGGCCAGAGAACAGGGCATATTTTTGAAAAGGGTTTTTGGAAAGTCTTGGGAGATACTTTTATTACCCCAAAGAACATGACTGGCTATCAGTGGGTACTTCACATCTCAGTGTCAATGGGAAATGATGCCAGATTGCTGCCATATGACACTGCAGAATTCTGCTCACTGTACTTGCTCCATGGAAATATTACTTAATATTTAGGGTTTGAATATAGGAGTCCCAACCAACAGAGATACATGTTCAGCTAAAATGCTTGTGACATATTTAATCATTCTTTTTCTGCTTCGTAACAAGTGATGATCACATGTATTTTTACAACATCTGTGCAAGTTTCAGGAAGGATTTCAAGAGGCCCAATACATATATTGCTTAACTACATGTACCATAATCCACGTGTGTTTTAGATCTGAGTAAAGGAGAGCATGGGGTAGTTTACTACTGGAGGGGATTCTCTCAAATTATGGCACTGGTCCTTTAACGGTAACTGAAAATGTGTTTACTATGATGAAAATTTCCAATATCTACCTTCTTTCCCTCAAAAATTTAAATATTGCAAGTAAATATATCTTCAGTTATCAGTTGACACTTTTATGACATTGCCATTATGCTTAATGAAAAAATCAGCATAAACACTTCAAAGGCTGTTTGCTATTGAAAATGTCTAAAGATAGCAATAATGCTCATGGGCTATTTGTACATCATTAAAACAAATAAGTAAGGCAATTAAGACAGGTCTACTCTGAAGAAAATTGCTTTCTCAAAGGAAGTTGGGTTTGGGGTTTTTGTGCTAAGTAATACAAAAATGCTGTAAAAATTCTGAAGCGAAGAAAAATAGTGATTATTAAGAAATAGAGTGCATTTTTTAAAAAGACTTCAGTTTCCATCAAAGTTCATGTGTAACTGTTTTTGTTTGAACTGTTGCTGATGTAAAGAATTTGTTAGCCAAGCATTCGTTAGTTAGCTGTCGCTAGAGAAGGAAATCCTTTATTGCGGTTTCAATAGCACATAGTACACTTGCTAGAGCACTGTTATAGGAGACGAATGTTGCAACTTGCAAGAGTTGGTCAGGTCCAAGGATAAGAAAAAAGAAAAATATAGGGTCCTCTATTTTCTTCAGAATAGAGTCTATATTATTCTTTGTCTTAATTTAAAGCAAAATTTTCATCCTGACTGAAATACCTTCCTCACCTCGATGCATTAAAAAATATTTAAAGAAAAAAATGTTAGTTTTTTTTAATTTTTAAGAAAATGTTAGTTTTATTTAATAATCATTTATCCTGAGCACCAAATATATTTTTGTTTCATTATAATTAAGGGAAACACTTCTATCTTAGTTTGTTAGCTTATTTGTTTCTTCATTTTGAAAATACTTTAGAATGTCTACAACGTGCCAGGTTCTACTATGTGCCAATTGTGTGCTGGGTTACTGGGGATCCAGTAGAGAATGAAGTAAACATAGTTTCCAAACAGTGTGAGTGTAGTATCTTCACAGAGGGACCGGTTACTAGTGATTATTTGAGTCTGTTTATGTTCATGTTTTTTTATCATTGTATTTTCTCCCTATTTCTGATTAAAAACAAGGACTGGAAAAATTTTTTACTTTACAAATTGTTATTTATTGTCTGCAAGATATGGAGACAACTGGAGGGATCAAATAATCAGGTTGGAATATACATTTTACTGCAAATACTTGAGCTTCTTTAAGGGATGTTGACACTACTGTTCTAAGCAATAAATGTTAGACAAAAGTTCATATAGTGATTGCTCCTTGAGAAATGAGTCAGACAAGAAGTCCTTAAGGAAGATATTAGAACAAAATTTGTATTACAGCCTTATGGGATTCAAATCTGAATGAACTTCAAGTTGTTCCTCGTAACCTAACAGGGCAGTCAATCAGAGACAAACTGAAAGAGTGGCAATTTCTTAACTTGGTTGAGACTTTGTAGGATGGCATGAATCATAATAACGTCATTTTATACCTATAAAGTGTCTTACATTGTTTATAGAACTTGAATATCAGTCACTCACTTGATTCCATGGTGACCCTATGGGATGGAAAAGGCAGCCATTATCATTCCCTACGCAGCAGATGGACAAACTAGATTTTAGATGTTTAAATCAGCCCAGCCGATTTTCTCTAATGCACAATCTCCGTAAGTAATTTATCAAATAAAGAACTAGAAAAATGAAGTTTTCAACATGATTTCTCAAGCTCTGACCTGTTTGAAGTGGTAGCAGACAAGTGAAAACTGCCAACAGAGGAGCACTTCAGGCCTCCCCCCCCATACCCATCTTCTTCCCATCTTCCTTCCCCTTGCAAGTACTCATTGTACAGGTCTTTTCTCTGGCCCAACTAAACAAATCAGTTTAGCTGCTAAAAGAGATATATATTTTCCTTTTTTAGGATAACACTACCATAATATATAGTATAGTCACCTGTACGTGAATGTAAACAGGATTTTAAATAGCTGATTACTGCAACAACTAGTGATATAAAATAATGCCACATTAAATCAGACCAGTTGGCCACTCAGTCCAAATTCTGCTTCTGGCAGAAACATAAGTAGCTCCTTGAGCAGCAGTTTATTAAGGGTAAGAGTGAACATCATATGAAAAAGTTCTCTACATGGAAAAAAATGTCAGCACATATTAAGACAGCCGGAGCTGAACAGAACACTCTTCAGTGAATGAAAAAGATCTTTCTGATGGATTTTGAGAGTAAAGGGATCTGATGATAAATAAGATATGAGGGTAATCGTGTGCAAGGTGCTACACACAGCTAGTACTGTCTGCTAATAGCTACAACCAATCAAATGCAAGAGACTTCATTTCTTTTATTTTCTTCTAGAATTTATTGTGTATCTATTTCATCTTTGTTGTAATTTTCTGGAGACATTTAGCTACTTTTCTCTAATACATGGAATTCATGATGGATCTAGGAACAATCCCTTGACTAAGAAGGCAAAACTGAGGGGAGGATGGCAATACAGCTAACGCAGAGGCTGCTACTGTGCTTGTCCTGAGTGCTGCTGATCCTGGCCCTGAAACAGACAGAGACAGAGCAGCTGCCTCTGAGCCATGTTATTAAACTGCCAGGTTGTGAGTAGGGACACCAACTTCTTGGTTTTCAGCTGCTCCAAACATCTTTACTGGAAGCTATTTTAAGAATCTTTGCATTTGAGTAGGGAGCATGTGGGGTTAAGCCTTGTGTTTTCCATTTCGGTTTTAGATCCTAAGCAGGTGCATCTATTAGTTCAGAATTAAAAAATTTAATTTCTATTTCCTCTCAAACAAGGCAAAAATAACTTTATTTTAGGTAAGAAAAGCAAAATGTCTGGGTTTGAGACATGTTTCTTAAATAAAATTTAAAATTTGAGACTTGATTTCTTAAAGATTCAAATTAAAAAAAATCACTGGCATTTTTCTTAATTTCTGTTTGACAAATTCTGGTGATAAAAAGAATAAATAAAATTATTTGGCAAGAGTTAGGACAGTCTATAATTATTAGTATTAATGCCCATCTAACCCTATATTCCACTTATTATGCTTAGAACACTGTCTACTATGGACATTTAGTACTGTCTGATGATAACAAGCAGTGATTTACCACTTGAACTTTGACAGAGAAAGGTATCTTCCCACACAGCTTCCAGAAGGTACACAGAGTTGAAACAAACAAACAAACAAAAAAACCCTTTCTTTTAAAAGTAGTTAAGCTAAATATGAGTAAATTCCTCTAAAATTTATATAGGTCTTCCCTGGCCTGCTGAAACTTTATGACTCTAATGGTCTACTATGTACCCAAGCACTGAACCAAGCGCAATCCATACTTTAAATGATGTTTGTGCTGTTTAGCAGAGTCAAGAAAGCAGGCTGCTGGAATCTGCTAGTTGGATCCAATTCTAGAAAAATAATGGCCGTAGAGTAACTGATCATCTGGGTAAAAATGGGACTGAGGGCTTTTTTGGATCACGCTGAAAAGAATACACATCTGAAGTGATCAAATTATAAAGGCTTATTGAAATCTAACCTCAAAGGTGACAGTATTAGCAGATGCATTCTTTGGAACCCACATGAATGTCCTTACAAAAGGAAACCCATAGAAATTCCTTCTACCATGTGAGGAGGCAAGAAGTTGGTGACCTGGAAGAGGGCCCTTATCTGACAATGCTGATGTGGACATCCAGCCTTCAGAAACGAAGCCATTACTTGATGCTTTTTATAAGCTATCCATTTTGTGATTACAATAGCTTAGCTGTCTTATAAAGAACTGAAGTGAGTAATTTTTTTCCCCAAGGTTTTAGCACTGGGCTTAGAACTAGGTTTTCTAGAGATAGTTAAAAATAGTTAACCTATAGAAATTCAACTCTCTAACTTGTGCAACAGTGCCAACAAGATTGCATTGTCTAATGAAAAAAGGCATGGGACAAAAAACTTCAAGTAGTGCTTTCCTAATGTTGTGTTGAAAAATTGACCAAAGGCTGCTGGCTTCTGACAAATACATAACTACAAGGGAATATGACTTGATTTTAACAGTCAGAGGTCTGACTGCCTGCTCAGTATCTTCAAAACCAACAGTCCCCACTGCTACTGATACTATAACCTGTACTGAGAATAGGGGGAGGGGGAAGCGGGGTAATCACAAAGTTTGGAACTAGAGTAACACTTGTTCATTTGCTCACTTATTTATGTAACAAACTAAGCCAGGTACTTTTCTGGTTCCAAAAGTCCAAAGTTGACATCAGAATGTAGATAAGAAGTAATGCCCAAACACTAGTACAGAATAAGGACTGCTTGAATGAAATACTTAATATCAAACAAAAGCATAGTTTAAGATTTCCTCAGTCATAAATGGAGACAATAACTCTATTTGCCTTGTGGGGAACAATAAATGAAAAATATAAGTATTAAGTACAGTTAGTACATAATGAGTGCTAGCAGTCAGGAGCTATTATTAACATCATTATCATTAACACAGACAACTCCCACCATGATGTTACAGAGGGTCAAACAAAGTTCTTCTGGGAAGTTGATAATGTTACAAGACCCAGAATACAGGCAGACATAAAACTGAAAAACCTGGGCCAAATTAGGAAGGCCTGGGCCAGAAAAGCCACCTAGAAACCAAAGGAACAAGTATTTGAACAATATGTTTTCCTTGGGACCCTAAGAACCACAGCGCTAGACACTACACACCCACAAGCAGATATGACTTTTTAAATGCCAAATTTTGTGGTCTGAGCATTAAGCAAACCCATAAAATTTACTATTAAAAATCAATCATAAATTTCCTTGATCTATGGTGAAGAAGCAGAAATATTCTTTTCCCTTCCCTGAGATTCTACAGTAATTTTTTTTTCAATTTTCTTGTTTTCTCTTCCCATAAAATTTAAATCATGTAATGGAAGTTCCATATTCAAATTTTGGTAATTTATGGTCTCACAGCCTAGAAGATTCTGAGGAGACAAAATCCTAAAAGTGTACAAATTATTCCAGAATAGGAAATGACTCTTTTTGTGTAGTAGTAATTATTTATGTAATACTACCTTGGGAGAGTGCTAATGTTAAAGAATTAAATTACTCCTTTTAAAAACCAGACACTTCTATTGGGCTTTATTTGTTCTTTCCTAATTTGGAAAAATAGTCTTTGTGCACATAACATAGCAAGTTTCATTATTCTACTGTTAAGTGGTGAAATCAGGTATCAGAAAGACTGTACTGATGCATTAGATACCTGAAAAATGTGTAGAAGGAAAGCTTCAGTTCAAACATTACACAATCATGGATCAATTACTCTTAAAGTAAGCAAAGTGACCAGGAAATTTCACTACCAACAAAGTGTCAAAAGAGGCCATAATGCCTACTGAAGGGAGAAAAACTAGTTTACACACTGAATTCACATGTATTTAATAATTTGCCCAGATGGTATTATAAAACTGCAATCATGACCTAAATAATCTAGTATTTCAACATGCAACTCTATTACTATGTTTCCATTCACATCTGGATAGTTCATTTGTAGAAGGCAATCTCAGCCGAAAAGAGAACTCAAAGGCTCAACAAGGTCTAGTGGAACTAATCTGTATATAAACAAGAGTACTTTTTTTTAAAACAGTGTAAAAGATCATAAAGATTTTCACCTATACTTAGAGTCCTAAAACAGTAGTTCAGTCTGAACTGGTAGCTACAAATGTACATTTCTTGGATTTGTCACAGAATCCAGAAGGATTTAACACTTTCAGAATCAGATCAGATACATGTTAGTGCAAAACGCCAGTTGCCTTTTTTTTTTTTTTTTTGCATTTCAATCCGTTGCTTTACTGGCCAGAAAACATTTTGCTTAGAGTTCCCTTTAGCATACTTCTGCTATCTTATTAATTTTCAGCAGCATTTTTTAACAGTAAAAAAATCTCTGATATTTTAAAATTTCCAAACATGTGAAAACATACTATAGGGTATTGATCTAGGATTAGTAGAAAAAACAGTCATATACTACTTGAGTCAATCCTCATTCATCTAAAGAATTCTAAAGGAAGCTTGCATTCACAGCAGGAAGAACAGCATGCTTTACACAGGTAAGGGTGCAAGCGCTGGCTCCTTAAGACCTCCCAAAGGGATTCGCAGATACAGAGATTCTGCCCATGGATATGGCATCCCCACTCTCAACTAAAAGCTCATTCTCCAGCTTTCTGTTGTTCTTTGGGTAAAGAGCCAAAGTGGGGTATCTTGGGGCTGTCTTTTACCAAATGGGTCTCGATCCTCTACCACGATTTCCTGCTACTTTTACCTGAGTCCTTCTTGCTCCAGAAGTTGTACCATATCTTGCATTATCCTGAGATCAAGAAATCTGGTCAGATAGGAGGGTCACTGTAATAGTTTTAGGTTATCCTACATGCAGAATGGGTGCAGTCCAGAGCACCCATTCTGGACTGAGGAAGACCTAGAGGAAGGCAGGCTTCTACAAAGTCTGACTTCATCATCATCGGCAAGTGTACACCTCTGGGAGTATTCTTCAGTTTGGAAAGTTGCACTTCTGCTTGTAATGGTATCCTGACTATTCCAATTTGTTTCTGTGTTCTTTCAATGACTCAGCTTCTTCTGATTTATTGAGCGGTATCTACGTCTTATTGTTCCATCAATCCCAGCCTACTTCTGAAAATAATTTCATATTTTCTGCATATCCCATATACATCACATATAAATATTTTATCTAATAAAAATCCCTAGGGGGTATATTCAGACTGTCTTGGTTTCTAGACTTCCAAGCACAACTTTCTGTTGATACTAGCAACATGTCTGAAGGTAAGAAGCTGCATGAAATGCATGACTTCAAGATGGGTTTTAGGAGAAAGAGTGAGAAGAGGAAGCTCATTGATAAAAAGGGTTCTGTTTGGTGGAAGGAGAGGTTACAAACTACTTTCAAAAGTCTAATTGCATCTCAGCTTGAAAGCCTGAGTCTGAGGTATGCATGTGGAACAGGGAGAGTGAAAATGGAAGTAAGTGTGGATTTCTAAAAAAAGAACTAATCTTCTGAAACATCTCTTGGGATTGCATCACTTTGACTTAGCAGTTGTTTTTCACTTCTACTTTCCAAACCACCTTTGTGTAAGGATTAATGACGTTTCCTTAGCCCATTAACTCAGGCTGCCATTAATCTCCAGGAAATAACTCATCAGTACTGCTCTAAGGGGTACATGAGAAATGCTGTGTTTTAGGTTAAAAATGGTTAATCTTACAGCTCTTTAACTACCCTTTTCAATGATTATTAAGCCTTCCTAAAATTCCCCTTTGCCCCGGAATTAGTAAAAATGTAATCATTGTCTTACTTTTAAGCTCTGAAGTTGTTAGTTGGAATTGCAATTGAGCCTAGGAAATGACTTCCTGGAGGCCATTCTGAAACTGAGTTTTCAAAAACATGTGTCAATAAGAGTATTACTAGTCTAAATGCCCTATAATTCATATGTGTTTGTGCACTTGGAAACTGAAGGCTGTCACCCCCCAAATCAGTATTACCGGTGAGTTTCAATAGGCTATTTTAATTTTAATCATTGGTAGCAGAATACACTATCTGATAAATTGGCTTTGTCAATAGGTTAGAAAAATTGATTTGGCATAAATATTTCTATGTTTTTAGAGGAATGTTTATGAGATGTAAACAAAACTTCTTGTTAAATGTTCTTGTGAACACTCCAAGACAAGGCAAAAAGAACAATAACATAGCTAACTATATAGCAGAAAAAAACAACTCATAAAGAATTTTCCTATAATCATAAAGTGCATCATAAGGAGACAGAGGATAAAGGCAGATATTTTAGCTGAGAGATCAGAGTGAAAGTACTGGTAAGGTTTGGAATGTTACAGAGACAATTGACTACAGAGGTACAGAAGAGAAGAAACGAAGATGGCAATGGCTGGGAAGTGAACCACTTACACAGAAAATGATGGTTCTGGCTCAGTCTCTGGGGTAAGGGACAAAAATAGAGGAGAAGGTTTACATCCCTATTTTTCCTGAATTTCTCTTCCACTTGAGGAGGGTTGAAAGCATTTGTGTAAATCACCAAAGCAGTGGAGCTGAATTCACAGACACGTCTGTAAATAGGAAAGAGGCAACTCTACCCTAACCTTTGGATTCCCAGGTTTTTCAAAAGCAGGCTTGGGTCAGTCAGCTCTGCACTGAATTCTTCTCTGCCTTGGTCATTGTCCTCTGGGTCTTGAGAAGACAGGATGTGCTCCAAGTCATTGTTCTTTAAACAAAGTTGTGAACTGCTAACAGTTTTGTTTAAAAGTCTACAAAATGGTAACCACATTGCTACAGCGCTCTGGAGTATCTCAAACAAAATGTGGTTCAAATTTTTTGTTAAAAAAAAAAAAAGCTCAGAATTCTTGAATAAACAAAGACAACCAATGTAGTTAACAGGCTTTGTGTGACCACAGCTATGTCATCATGGTCTTCTGTTTCTTGCTTTGGGAAGAGGTAAAGGAGCCTGAGCAAGCTTCCAGCAGCCCCCACTCAGCACCTTGGCATGACTGGTGGTGGGGGTGCCTTGGTAGAGAGCGCTACCTTCACTGTAGCCTGCCTCGTAGTTATGTTCATTTCAGGGAAATGAGCAGCCATCTTTCCTCAGAAGAAGACTAGGGGCACCAACTTGGTGACTTAGTCTCTGGATTTACTAGCAAATAAGGGTGCAAATGGACACTTCTACTAACTAAAAACCCCTGTGTTCATGCATCTCAATAAACAAGTGATCAGGAATCTTGGGGGGTGCTCCTGGTTCTTATCAATAGGGGTTTTTCAGAAAATTACCTTTTAAAAATTTTGCCCAGAGAGAATGGAGAAACATTAAACTTACATTTATAGTCATCTCAAGCATCAAAGAACAACCCCCTTTAAAAGACATTATAATTCAGTTTACTTCAGCACACAATTTCTACATTTTCATAACTTTAAATGTGGAATCTTATTAAACCAATAAAACCAGTAAAGGAAATGCAAGAAATCGAAACTAATCAGGCTTATCATAACATAAACTTAAGTGTTATGTAAAAGAGAGCCTTACGCTCAATGGGGGAAGACATGGCTGCTTTTAAGCCCAAACTATCAAACTAGTCTCAACTAGATCTTGGGATTTACCTTAACTAGGACCGCTACAGAGTTTCCCCCTTAGTTACCATGGTTTTTTTTTTCTGGTACATTTTACTGACTGCCAGTTGTCATGAAGCAGACACAGGCCTCTGGTAGGAGAAAGGGCCCTTCGTATATCTTAAGAGGTGGGAGATGAAGAGGAACAAACCTAGGGAGATTTGAAGATTTGGTGTTACAGATGAAGAGGTCCCCATTAGCAGGCTTTTATCCGCAAGAAAGAGGGAAGCAAAAGCATGTGGGAGGAGTCTGTGAGACATGATGAAGTATGAAGTAGCTGGCTGGGGACCAGAAGAGAAACAGAGAGTCAGACCCCTGCACAATGCTGGGACTGCTGGTAGCAGTGTATCGAGTGAGATGCATAGCGTGATGGTTTTCCCTCTGGAATGTTTGGCTACTTGGGGGGCAGGCATCAAAGACTATTTTCTTTAGTGGAAAAGAGACAGATTTATATCAGTGCAACAATTTGTTATTTGAACCAACACGCTTATTGCAAAGTTAGTCAGGCTAAACCCAAAGGTTTTCCTATTTAAATTTCCCAGAGGGCAGTTTGTAATAACCACTGGAAGCGGCCATTCTAGGCCTTCTAATACAGTTCATGCTGGCACTGATATGTATCTCCCCATTCCAACTTTGGTCCTTCACTGTCCACACCATCAGAATGGTGGTTGTGACCCGCCCAACAGGTGCTTGCAACTTTCTTAGAAAAGTCTGAATCAAGATTTAAGGAAAAAAATTCCTACGGACTCTAGCTTTCCAGTTACATGGAAGGACTTCAAGCAGGTTTTACAAAAATTAAAATGACAACCCTGTCACCACTTTGATTCCATATCAGTACTTGTGTGGCAGACCCTAAAGGAGCAACAGCCTTCAGAATGGAGTGGCTTTGCCCAACCTCCTGCTCTGCTCAGGACTCATAGTTCCATGTATGTCTTTCTGGCCGGCTCTCGCCATTCCCTCTCCTCTTGTTGCCATTCTGAGCTGTGGCCTTCTCCAAGATTTCAGTGGGTCCCTCTTAAAGGGCTGCTACGCTGCTCATGTGGTGAGCTTTCTAATCACCAGTTGCCTTTTAAAGACTCCTTGCCTAGGATCCAGAGTGCACAGGAATATACAAAAGTCAGGGAAGGTATTTCACAAAAGTTAGACCTATGTACCCACCATTAGATGGTTGGCTCCATTTTTACAACACTTAGCATCCCAAGCCTCAACCACACACGTTTTCCTCCTCCACTGGACCTGCGTGGCCAGGACATGACACTGTTGTTTCCTTTGAAGTGCCCTTGCCAATCTACTCCGCCCTGGCAGATTTTGGAAGTGATGGAAAGGCTATTTTTGATGAGAGGGCTTAGCAACATTCCCTAAACAGAAAAAATACCTCTCCTACTAACTCAAAGTATTATAGGACACTTTTAATATAATTTAGTCCCTGATCCCAGAAAATGCAAAAAGCTGATTTTGTTAGGTGTAGCTAAGTATAGAGCTAACAAATTCAGAGGAATCAGTGTCCTTGCGTTCATCATTTCACTGGAACACCAAGTAGCTACTGAATGCAAAGCATCATGGGGGATACAGAATAGACTCTGGCACTCTCCTTTTCCATTGAGGAATTATTAGAGGAAGTAAGAAAAATTATGAAACAGTGTAATTATGACAAGTGTTACGAGAGGCACAGACTGCGTTGGTGTGATACCTGTGGAGAGGCAGAAATCACATTTATAATACGGGTCCAATTTCTTCCACAAGCACCCTTTGCAAACTGAAGGTTTAAAGGCTACGTCCTTTCCCTTTCCTTATTATTCCCTATTATGAGGACATTTATTTATCCTATCAACACCCCAAGGTCTTGTTTGATAGACAGGATCTAATGGCACATATGTTTCTTTAGAGGGCATATATATTTTCACCATCATCAAGGATTCTAATGGAAACACTTTACCGAAAGTAAGACTGTAAGTCATAACTTTTCTTTAGTTGCTCACCCTCTGCCTTTGTTTCTTCTAACCCAAACCCCATACCTGAGACCACTCTTACCTGGCTGCGGAATTGGGCTGCTCACCCCAAATATTAAATATTAAAGCTCACTACCAGAAGTCTCTTGCCCTAAGCCTGTGCCAATAATCAGCATACTACTTTCCCTCCTAGACCACAGGGAGTTGTTATTTCAGTTGTAGGATTAATTGTCCCCGGGTAAATAAAAGTTGAACATTAGCCATGCCTGGATGGCAAGGAAAGCAAAAATATTTCCTTCCACAGTTTCTGTATAATGCTGTCTTGGATACTGGTAACTACCACCCCAGAGAAGCTACTACATATGTTTGCTTTTCAGTATAGTTTTATGAGCATTCCAATTTGTACTACACAGTTTCAGAGGTCCCTAAGCAAAAAGCGGTCAAGCTATCATAAAATCTAGTTGGTTCCTACCTTACAGGCAAGAGAGAGGCCAGCACCATACCACATTTCCTTCTCTGTTCTCCATTACATAGACAAGAAGAATGACCACTGACACCTCATGAAGCTAAGCCTCTTCAGACCACTCCCCCAGAAATGGAAGAGTCAGGAAAGGGCACCTCCTCTTTGCTAAATGCTTAGACTAATTCTCTTCAAAAGACACCAGGACACCTTCACAACAGCACTCCATCTGAATCTGTAGAAAGGCTATCTCCAACCTCACCCAGCCTCAGACTCCACAAGAGTCAGTGATCCCAGTCCTTAAAGCCTTGGTGTTTGCAGCCCTCAGCCAAAATGCAAGCATCTCTGATCAATAGTCTTTTCATCTATTGTCTATTCATTCTTGTAAAACTGCTTCTTCCTTGGTTTCTTCTCCTCCTAGGTGACTTCCCTTTAAGTGTTTCCTGTGGTGCCCTCTAAGTAAGTCTCTGTGAAGATATGCAGAACACTGAAAAAGCACAGCTTTGCAGGAAGGCAGATCTGGGCTCAATGATTCTAATGTAGACATACTGTGTGATCCTAAATTATGCCTGTGGCCTCTCTCTATCTCTTGCCCTCATCTGTAGAGTCCAGATAATAATAATTAATTTGTAGTGTCCTGTGAGATTAAATGGATAAAGCAGCCTAGTACAGGACCTGGCACATCCTAGGGGTACAATATATGACAGACATTGCTATTATTACAACCCATAAGGCTTATCCTTCTTAGAGACACCGCCTCTTTTGCCTCCAGGTTGTAGGTCCAACTCTCCCTCCAGGGCATATAACCTCCCAGTCTTGCAAAAGACAATTCATGCTTTCCACATGCCAGTGCCAAGTCTGGGGTAGCACCAATCTTTTGGGCCACAGTGCTGCTTCCAGGCCCTTTCTTTCCATTATCATATCAAAATCACGCCTCCCGAAAACTCAAGCCATCTGTCCAACCACACTTGTCTAGTCCCCAGTCTTGCTGCCCGCTG
This sequence comes from Scalopus aquaticus, assembly GCA_004024925.1. Lineage (NCBI taxonomy): Eukaryota > Metazoa > Chordata > Mammalia > Eulipotyphla > Talpidae > Scalopus > Scalopus aquaticus. Next base: position 12,751 of record PVIJ01012146.1, on the reverse strand, counting down.
ACCTCTTCTCCTCATGTACCATTTAATAAGGATTTGGCAACTGGGTCAAACTTTCTTTCCTAATCCCTTTGCACTGTGGGTAGCCTCAACTTGAACACAGACGATCGTTATGACAATGTGGCTTTAGAGTTTCTTGACTCCACTTTGCACACTCCACTTCAGCAATCCAGTCCATAGTTACACCTTGGGTGTTCTACCACTGCATACCTGTGATACTTTATAAAACTTAAGAGGTTGACCTGTCTGTTTCTCCTTACTGAACTGTTAATTCCTCACCACTGGAGAGCATATCTTATTTGAATTTTTATTCTTATCCCTAGGACAAAGTCTGGTTTAATAAATATTTATGGAATGAACAACGCAGTGCATTTGTAATTGTTGTTGTTGTTTTTTTAAGCAGCTTTCAAGATGCTTTTTTATCTATTACCTTACTTAATCACCATCTTAGAAAGGTAGATCCACTATTACAATTCGTCTGTATGAACATGGATTTTTTTCAAGTTTACACGGCTGTGATTTATTCAAGGTCACATGGATAGACCATGGCACACAGAAATGATATCAGCTTGAGGCCAGTTGGGGCTTCTCCTATCATTCCAGCTATAAGAACAATCTGCTACTTTCCCCACATTCTCTACCCTGGTATGCCTGCTTTTGTGAAAGTTTAAGAGGAAATTTGTAAAGATGATAGCTTATTCCTCTTATGCCATCATGGTCTCCTGCCACCAGGCTGTACATTAAAGTCTCAGGATCTTCTGAAAAGAATTATGTAATGCTGCATTTCACTGCCGCCCGTGTGAACACTATCATGATAAATGCTCAATCTATTATCCACAGTAAGTAGATTTCAAAACTGGAAAATGCAGAAACTCAATCTTGTACTCTCTGATTAATTCAATCCTGGATTTAAGCTTCCTAATAAAGTCCACAAAATGACAATTCAAAACTCCTCTAAGTTACCAATGAAAAACAATCATTGACAGAAATTTGAAACTCCCTTTTAATCTATAAAGAAGAGTTCTCTTATTGGCAAAGCAAAAAGTGCTTCCTGACCACTCAAAACCATATCCCATACACTATTTAATATGTTCTTAACTGGAATACGTTCTTCACGGATTTACAATGACAGATTGCAAAGTATCTAGTTTCAGGTAGTGAATGAAAAATCTTTCTTATCTGGAATATTTGCGAGCTTTAAACTGTTTTCCTAGATGAAGAAAGTAATTTTTAAAAAAGTATTGTAGCTAATGATTTCTTTTCATGTTTCATTTCTTTTCATTTCTGTAAAAAAAGGCAGTGATTTCTGAAAAATCTAAACATTCTTTAGGCAGGTGTGGCTGTGCTAGATGCTGATAGGTACTCAGTTTTCAGGGTTGTAGTCACAAAAATATCCACACTACAAGAAAGTTCCCTTTGCATGTTTTGATACTTACATGCATCAAAAGCCAAAATTCATTAATAAAAGTAAATGACAACGATAGCTAACATTTACTGAGTGCTTGCTATATGCTAGGAACTAGGCTGAATACTTAAATATAGTAACTTATTTATTCTGATTCTAAGAATGCTATATATATAAAACCACCATGTTGCAGATGAAAAATAACCTGAGAGATTCAGCAATTTGCCAAAGCCAAAGAAGTGATTAAATGGTAGAGCTAGGAGTCAAATACAGGTTTTTTTCACTTTAAAAATAAAGATGGTGCTTTTCCATTTGATCCCATTATCTCCTATGACTAAAGCATCTCATCACACATGCTACTTTATTTTTCTTACCCATCATCAGGGTGAATTTGCTTATTGCTGAAGGACGCACAGGTGGGCTTTTAGCTGTTGTGCTACAACCTGCAGAGAAGAGGCCAATGGCTTGGCAACAAAAAACTATACCAGTCAAGAATCAAAATAGTCACCGACCAATGACTTGGTCATTGGTCTTGTTGCTATTCTCATTTTACTAGATATTTCAAATAGCAATGTAGCATGTACTGTCATTGTACTTTTCATTCTGTATTCTAATTCCTCAGTTGTCCAGTAACTTTTAATTTCCCAAGGTACAAATGAAATCACACAGATTCCCAATTTATGGGACAACTAGTAAGCATCAGGCTGGGTCCACATATAGAGTTATATGTATCTAGAAAAAAAGCACATTTATGGCTTATCTAAATGGAATTTGACCAGAAAGTTCCAACAATTCCACCTGGAGTGAAGTTTGTCTCATGAGAAGAATGAAACAGTGATTCGAACACTGAGGTGACAGATTTTTCTGATGCTTAGTCACTTAATTCTATAGAATGCTGAATGCAGAAGGTAAGTCCTGAGGGCATGGTAAGAATTCAAAGTAGGTATGCATTCTTTCTAAAAGCGGGACCCTAAAAATACAAGAAGTAACAGCTTACTTTTTGCTCAGTGCATATTGGTACCCAGGTACTGTTCTAAGAGTTTACCATGGACTGACTCATTTAATTATCCTGAGTCATGAAGACCAGTGGTCTTAAAACTGGGATATGTGTGCTGGGTCATTTTGCAAGCTGTGCACATGCCAGAGTACTTGCCTGCATTAGTTTTCCTGTACTCCACATCACCCCTTTCACTTTACTAAAAGGCAATCTCAGTATGGTTCAGCCAAGAAAAATCTTAATATGTTTCACTGTCTTATACTATGTTATCTTTGGGGAATACATACTTCCTGGGATCCAAACCATTCTATGATTAGAATTACCACTGCTTTCAGAAGCATGTGCTTTCATCAGGACCTCTTCACCCAGCAAGGGTCCCATCTTTTCTGTCATCTACTCATCTTTATTAAGTGTAAAGCTTACTCAGTATTGAGATCTGAACACTGAATTCAGTGCTAAATTCTTAACAAAGACAGAGTAGAATAAGTGCCGACTCTTTCTCATGTTATTTTTGTGTTTTCTGGGAATATTTATTCAAAATATACACCTAAAACATGGATAATATTTCCCCCATGATTTCTTTTCCAGTACCAATGAGCTGTTCAAAAAGACAGGTAAAACTTACTTTATCAAGTCATGTTGTTAACCTAAAACTTCAAAAAGTCAAAGTGCAGGGACCTCCCTAGTGGCACAGAGGTTAAGCCTCAGCACTATGAAGCTAGCCAGCTATCCGTAGCCACTGCAGCATGAGTACCATCCCGGGCCAGGGAGCTTCCCACATGGCACAGCAGACCTCTCTGGTCTCACCCACTGCTCTCCTCAGCAGTGTATTTCAGTCAATCTGCCTGTTCTGCTCCCCACTCTGTCTCTGGTGAATCCTCTCACCATCAACCCCACCCACCCACCCCTCTGGCCTACACCCCAGCTCTTGTATGCATAAATAAATACATCTTTTTTTTTTTTAAGTCAAAGTGTAATTTGGGATCAAAGGATTGTAATTTGGGGTACACAGATTCATATAGAAAACCCAAAACATGCCCCCAAGGAGGGATGAAAGTTGGGGGTTAATGAAAGGAGAAGAGGAAGATGAGGTAAGTGGTTAAAAAAAAAAGAGTTGATTAGTGTTAGACAGCATAAACTATTCCTGGCTACAGATAATTGGCTACTGATTCTATCCTCCGTAAAAAATCCATAATTTTTAGTCCTCGTGATCAGATCATCTGTTCTGCTGATTCGCAGACAGTAGTTCATGAAACAATTGATGTTTGGTCCAATCCAAACAAAACTAAACAAGCAGTTTTTCTACTGTGGTATCTCATTTTAAACTGGCTCCACTTAAGCCTGCTTCTCACAATGTCAACTGTTTGAACCACAACCAATTCTCATCTTCATGTTATACAATATTTATTCTTTCTACCTCTTATTATAAAAAATAAACTTTAAAACCCATGAGGAAAAGTTTTACTTTTCAACCTAAAAATGTATGAGGATGTATACAATATTTCTAAATTATTTTGGAAATATGTGGCATAGATGAGGCCCAGAGAAGTTAAGTGGCTTACCCTAGAACACACAGCTATTGTGTTTACACACAAAAGTCAGAGTCAAGATTCTAACCCGGGGGGTGGGAGGGAGGGTGGGAAGCCTCCATGGTGGCCTAAGGTTTAAGTCTCAGCACTATCACCATGAAGGCCTAAGTTTGATTCCCCAGTCAGGTAGCTAATCCAGATATGGCGCAACAGACCTCTCCTGTCTCACTTGACTCTCCCCTTAAGCAGTGTATTTCAGTAATCTGCCTGTTCTGTTCCCCTCTGTCTCTAGTGACTCCTCTCATCCCTTGCACCTTTGGCCTACACCCCAGTTCTTCTGCACAAAATAAAAGGACTCTAACCCGGGAAGTTGACCCCAGAACCTGAGCTCTTAACCACCAGGTTATGTTGTCCTTAGAATTTCAATTAATGTTTACTAAGGCCTGACATGGAATCAGAACAATGAACTTCTGATTCATGAGAGAAGATAATGAACAAAGAATTCCGTCTTAAGGAAATGTCAGAAAATATCCACCAACAGGAGTTTAGGTTACGCCTAGTAATACTGATAGAAAATTGTTAGTTTTCCAATATTAGTTTTAATATCATTCAGAGATATGAGAAACAGGAATTTGGAATGCTCAAACAGGTTCAAATACAAGGATTATCTGGAAAATTGAGGAGCCAGTATGTTAGTATGTTTATTAAACATATGTCAGGAACTTAAATCAGAACATGTTTATACTTCTCCTGACAGAATAATTTACTCTGCTTGGACATAGGGTAGAAACTGTGCTGTTAATTATCTTTAAAACTGGATGCTCTTTCCTTGCTACATAGCTTCTCACACTGTGCTCCTTCTCTTACAAAACATGAGGTCTTTCCAGTCATATTCCATAAGGCTCATTCATTAAAACAACTTGTTTTGGAAGAAGAAGACACACACATACCACCCCCACAACGGTTCCCCCATGCTCCTTAAAGGTAGGGTTCAAAGAATGACATTTTCCAAATGACCATGGGTTAAAATTACTTTGTGTTTACTTTGTAAATCCAAGGTGCTTTGCAAATATTTAAACTCTACTCTAGTTTCAAGTTTTCTTAAAATACACTTTGGACTACATGGAATCGAATGAAGCAGGCAAGCTCTGGGGAGGAATGGAGACACAACATTCCTGGGAAAAGCATGACCAGTCAGCACTGGCAAACTTGCAAAGATGTCCTTGGGCGGTGAGACAACTAGTGCAGTTCTTTGGAGTTTTCTTAGGCTGCAGGCAGACTAATTACGTATATACCTTTCTTCCTTTTGACAAAAGTCATGCTCAGAGTGAGTCAGGATAGGCAATGGGCACTGCTAGAAGGATGACTGTAAGCCCTGGATGGTATGCAATAGCTGTGGAAATGTTGAATCTGGTAGTGCAGAGAAGCAGCGCAGGCATGGGGGCCCAGGACAACTTTATAAATGACCATCTTGTAGGCCCTGGGCAAGTCATGCATCTCTATGGCCTCATCTTGCTCTGAAAGTCAATGACTCAGAAAATCTAAGGTGGAAATGCTTTCTCCAAATTTATTAGGTATGTTACATGGTAGAGAAATAACCTCTTCCCTGAAAAACCACGATCAGCATGACTGAATCTCATACTTGCATTCCCAGTTGCACTTTTCCAAAAGGTGTTTTCAATTGCTTTCAGTGAGCTAATGTTCCCTTGACTATCTTAAAGACTTAGAAAAGCAGGACAACTTTGAATCTGGAAGAAAACAAAAACAAACAGCTGCACAGTGGACCAAGCCCACAAAGATGCCTGGGGCTTTACAGAAGTGCTTCAGAGTCCAGAGAGCCACTGCCTGGAGCAAGTTCTCCCTGAAAGGAACTCAGTTGGGGCAACCACAAAGATGGAAAAATAGTGGAACACAGAGCTCTGAGAAAATGTGAATAATGGCTTCTATGACTATACCTATCTTTCTGAGAAAACTGGCTGGCAGGACAGGAAACATAAGTGCATGGCTTCCACACTCTTCAAATTTTGTTTTGAACTAGAGGGCATCTCAGAGATCATTTAATCCTTTTCCTACATTTCACAGTTGAGAAAATATAAAATGAAAGACTTGTTGGGTAATAAATAAAACAATGGAGACTAGAATGAAGCTGTTTCTATTGCATATGTTATTTAAAAAAGCCTGTCCATATCTTTCTCAGTTATCCACTGGGTATCTTCTCTTCCAGATTATTAAGGAATAAAGAATTCTTACTTTATACAAGCCTCTAATAAGATTGATATTTATATTACAGTAGTCCCTCCTTATTGTTAGGGGAATCCAAGACCCTCCCAAAGAAGTCTGAAACCTTGGAGAGAATGAATACTATATGTACTATATTTTTTCCTATATGCACATATCTATAATAAAATTTAATTTATAAATTAGGCAAAGTAGGGGACTAACAACAACAATAATAAAATATGACAATTTTAAAATATACTGTAATAAAAGTTATGGCTGTTGTCTCATTTTCAAAATATCTTATTGTACATAAAATTTTGGGGCTGCAGTTAACAACAAATAAGGGGGATATAATACTTCTAAGAAAGGTATCTTTTCCCTCAAAGATAAGATAGAAATAAAACGATTCAGCCACAGAATCACAGCATAACATATAGAATCCATTGGCAAGGAAAACAAAACCAAAAATAAACAAAAGGGACTATATCAAACTAAAAAGCTTCTATGTAGTGAAAAAAACTATCATTAAAATGAAAAGATATTCTACTGAATGGAAAAAAATATTTGCACATCATATATCTGACAAGAGGTTAATATTCAAACTATAAATAGAACTCATAATACAACTGAACAAAAATAATCCAAATAAAAAATGGGCAAAAGAGCTAAACAGGCACTTCTCCAGAGAAGACATACAGATGGCCATGAAAAAAAAAATGCTCATTATCATTTATCATTAGGAAAATGCAAATCAAAACTACAGTGAGAAACAATCTATGAGACTGGCCCAAATTAAAAAGACCAGAAACACTGTTTGCAAGGATGTGTATATAAAAATCATGTATAGTTCTATGTACACACACACACAGGAATACTAGTCAATATAAAAAAAGAAGAAATCTTGCCAATAGTGACAACATGAGTGAACTGATAATAAAAACATACTCCACTGCATATTTTTAATTTTGAGGGTCCTCATACCATAATGTGATGTTCTTATTCCCATAATATCTGAAAGCTCTACTAGAAACATATTAATTTCAGATATGAAACTATATTTTCAATATCAAGTCAAACTTTTAATTTAGCTGGGGATGTTCAGGGAAATACATAATGAGAACCTTTCCTCTTCATTGCCTCTTCCACCCCAACAGTGAGTAATGTAGCTTTAAAAACCCACAGGAATACTTAAAAGTATATTCCAGTTCAAAACAGGAGAACATCTTTATGACCTTGGGTTCAGTAAAGAGTACTTAGTTTTAATGCCAAAGCACAACTTATGAAAGAAAACATTGATAACACTGGTCAACAGTGAGATCATAACTGACTTTAAAAGGCCCTAATCTGTAGTATCTTGATGTGCTGAACATGAATATAACCCTGAAAATTTTTTATTAGCTCGTTTTGAAGATATTTCATATAATTCATTTTATATGTTTCACTGTGTAAATTTATCCAGTAGGACTCCAACAAATTGACTGATTGACTGCAACAAATTGACTGCAACAAATTTATCCAGTAGGACTGCAACAAACTGACTGATTTAGGACTGATCCAGTCCAGAATGATGTAATATTGCATCACATTGCATAATACCATCATGCACACAACATCCAGAGTTGATTGGATCATTTTCTGATGCAATGCAATACTACTGCCAGGCAGCTGCTGAAGTAAGCTGACGTCCCCAGTGCACTATAGAAAGCCCTGTCGCAAAGGTTGAGCATTGAAAATATTTCAGGCTTTGTCCGAGACAGTTTAAGCTACTGTTCCATAGAATTGTTATGATTTTATCCATTTAGGCACAATACAGAACAGTAATGCCTGCAAAGTGCGTTAATAGCGTGGACAATTTCTGCTCTATTTGTGGGGAAGTGATATTTGCTAACCAGAAGAAAAGTATCACTTCTCAAGTGAAGAAGGCTTAGCATCTTTACTTTGGATGCAAAGTTGGTGACCCAGACAAGCCTTGGGCCCCGCATAGATGCTGTGCTACATGTACAACACAGCTTTCACAGTGGTTCAATGGCAAAAGATCAATGCCCCCCCCACGGTGTGGAGAGAACCAAGCAACCACATAAAAGACTGTTACTTCCGCTTGGTTCCTACTCTTTCCAGCAGAATGATGAAGCGGAAGAAGTCAAGAATAGTCTACCCAAACATTCCGTCTGCATTGAGATGACTGATTCAACAACTTGCTGCAGGGTGATGCGAAACAAGCATGGAATGCTTTTCGCCTAGTGTCTGCAAACTTTCTTGGGAATGGTAGGGCAGAAAACTGTAAGGATCTAGTAGAAGACATGCTGATGCAGTATCAGAAACTTGGCTGCAATATGTCTCTAAAGATCCACTTCCTTCATTCCCATCTGGATTTTTTTTTTTTTTACATACAAGCTGGGGTACAGGCCAGAGGCATGGAGCGGCGATAGGGTTCACCAGAGACAGAGTGGGGAGCAGAACAGGCAGATCAGAAGTACACCGCTGAGGGGAGCAGCGGGTGAGGCAGGAGAGGTCTGCCCCACCATGTGGGATTCTCCCCGGCCGGGCGTCGAACTCGTGTTGCCGCTGCTGACAGCTCCACAGCACAGCACTCAACCGCTGCACCACCGGGGAGGCCCTCCCATCTGGATTTCTTCCCTGAAAACTGTGGTATGGTTAGTGATGAACATGGAAAACTTTTTCATCAAGATGGATATCACATCAATGGAACAAAGATACCAGGGAAAATGGTCCACTACAATGCTGGCTGACTACTGCTGGACACTCCCCAGAGATGCTCCTGAACAGCTGTACAAGAGACAAGTGATGAAATCTAAGAAGTAGTCTGTGACTTGATTTTTTACAGGTATTAACCGTAGGCCTATTACTATTGGCATGCATTTCGTGATGTAAACATCCATTTATTGCAGATTAATAAAACTAGAAAACTAAAAAAACTAGAGCCAAAATTAGAATTTGACTGTCATATTCATGTGGAGCACATACAAATTGATAGGAAATGACTAATTTTATTTCAGTAACATGACTTTGGTAAAAATTTGTTGACCAGTGATTGGCATGCATTTCATGATTTAAACATCAATTTATTGCAGATTCCAAAAAAAAAAAAAAAACTAGAGCCAAAATTAGAATTTGACTATCATATTCATGTGGAGCACATACAAATTGATAGGAAAAGACTAATTTTTTTTCAGTAATATGACTTTTGTAAAAATTTGTTCACCAGTGTAAGCTGGGCTTCCTCAAAACTTTTATCTCTCCTCAGCTTAGAAAAAGGTAAGCCACAGATAGGAAGGAAAAAATCTTTGCAAAAAGATTTCTATCAGAATATACAAATACATATCAAAATTCAAAAATAAGAAAACAACACAATTTGAAAAACAGACAAAATACTTGAACAGATGCATCATTAAAGAGATGTAAATTAACACCACAAGGAGATAGCACTATGGCTAAAAAACAAAGAAAACAGACAAGCAAGTGAAAAAACTCAGACAAGCAAGTGAAAAAACACTGACAATACCAAGTGCTGACAAAGATGTGGAGCAACTAGAATTCTTATATACTGCTAATGGGAATACAAAATAGGATAGCTACTTTGGAAAACAGTTTGGCAGTTGCTTGTAAAATTTTAAACATACATTAATAATAAAGTGTAGTAATTCCATCTCTAGAGAAACATTCCAGATAAATGAAAAAGTTAATGTCACTTAAAAACCTGTCAATGTTTACAGTAATTTTGTAGTTCATTATTGTCCCAAACAGGGAACAACCCAAATGTCCTTCAACTAGTGAGTGGATAAGCAAACCGTGGATGTAATGGGATATTACATAGTAGTGAAAAGGAAAAAAAAATTGATACACAAAAATATTAGGATGAATTTCAAATATAGTTATGCTAAGTGAAATAAACCAAATTAAAATAAAAAGGTGAAAATAAAGGGGGAGAAAACAAAGTGATTGGGGTTGCGAGTTGGGAGAAGTGTTGATTAAAAAAGAAAGCATGAGTAAATATTTTTTTGTGGTGGCAGTGTTCTGTACTTTGCGCTAGAAGTTACATCATGGTATGCTATACATTTGTCTAAATCATAACTCTATACATAAAAAGCAGATTTTACTGGATTTAAGTTTAAGTGAAAAAGTGGATGAGCCATTGTTTCCAACTCTCCAGTGGGTTTTATTAAAAATTTTAAGAAATTCTATACCAACTGGTTGTAATGATCCATAGGAACAGAAATCATATTTTGAACTTTAGCCTCGTGGGTAATAATTTTCTAAATTACTTAAATTCAAAAAAGTGTGTGTATGTTAAATAAGGGTGAGATACTATTGTTATAAGTGATAAAAATATAGACAGGAGTAGGACTTTTTTTTGGCTCTATATAGAGAGAACTACAAGGGGCTATACAAATGGGGAAGATGGGTCAAAGGTATTGCTTAGTAGCAGCACTTGAAATGCTATTATGATCAGTGATGTTGATGTACAAATAAGTACAACTGACTGTGATTTTTCTGTCCTTTTCATTTGTGGTGCTGACAATGACTAAATTGTTCTGCTAATCAGCTCAACAGGTTAACTACTTTAGACTGAAAAAAAGGAAGCAGCCTGTAGCAGGTCAAAGATTTCCTACCACTACCAGCAAGGAAATATAACTGTGCTATGGGCTTTATGTAGTTTTCTGCAGAAAGGTACACGTTTATTTCATTAAAAGCTATTTTATTACCTGGGGGAAACAAATGTCAAGTTTAGCTCTCTAACACGAATCATATTTTATCCAAATGCAGATGTACTTTTGAACTACAGCAGCCATTTGATTAACTCGCCCAGTGACTAAACTCATGACCCTCTATATTAAAAGTAGTGACTTTTATGCCAAAGAATCTAACCCGGAGCTAAGTTATCCATTAAAATCCAACTTGGGAGTATGTTACTTCTTATGAAAAAGTAACCACCTCTTTTCCTGCTAGAGGAGGTCTCCAGAGAAAAAGCCTAGTGAATAAAAGACATATGTAATGCCTTTTATTTGGCCACTTAGGAAGAGGTTGTCAACATGCATAGCTCTGACTCTCAGGTGACAGAAAAAAATGACAGAATACTGAGGTGGCTGAAGAGAACTTCAGAAACATTTCAGTTGGAGGAATGGTGCTTAGTTTCCTCCTGAGAGTTGGAAAGCCTAGGTGTGAGGATGTTATTTGTCCACATCTTGGGGCTGTGCTGAAAATGGAGGATGAAAGAGGACATTCGGGGGTCTTGGTGATAAGAAAGGAAGGAATATCAACATTTTTGGTTCTGAAGAAAAAAGGGAAAGGGACTTTATTGATGTACAATTTTGAGAAATTACAAGTGTTTAGAAAAAGCATAGTCTCAAATGGGCAACAGATGTATAAAAAGACCGTGCTATATGGTAAAACTCATTTTTCCTTAAATTCATTGCCTTAAACGAATTCTTAAAGGATACGGAAAGACATAAAACACCAGTAGTCTTGGTGTGAAATGCTCTCTTTAATGTACAGTCACACTACAAATCATAATAAGCTGTTCAAAAATATTAACGTTGTCCTTAGGCGCATGGTTATCAGCTATGGCTGCACAGCAGAATCACCTTAAACACTTTAAAAGCAATCCCATGGTCAGTGAATATAATTCATTAATCAGAATTATGTCCAGGCATCAATACTTGTAAAAGCTCCTCTTGTGATTCTGTTGAGTAGCCACGGCTGTGAACCACTGCTTTGGGGTATTTAGTTAGAAGGGTTAGCTGAGATCTTCAATCACGCATACATGTTTTAAAGTGTGCCACAATTAAACAAACTTGACAGAAAAATATGAAGCTAGAGAGATGGAGAGGGAATGGATTTCCTCACTATGAAATAACTCCTGGATTCATTCTTTGAAAGTGGTGCTTTCAGTACTGGCTACTTGTAATTCACTAATTTGATGCTAAACTGGGTTGATCGAGACAGGTATTTTAGCAGCCATGTTCTATTTAGGCTAGCAAAAAGGAGGAAACAGCACTCCTGAGATAATGAGTCAACTAAAAACTATGAATGATTTGATTTATAAACACGGTTTTCATTTTTGACATTTTAGAAACATTTAAACAGGAAAAGTGAGGCTCTTTTGTATATTCATATGCATGTCTTTATGCATAAATGATGGTTTCTCTAACTGATGTTTTTTAAGTTCAAATTCTATACATCTGTAGAGTAAAACCACAGTAGTACCTATTTTTTTTTAAGGCTTACATTTCTTTATGTTTATTTTTATCAGGCAATATAATACAAATAACACACTATATAAAAATTTAAGATCACAGAAAAGCAAGGAGGAGAGAAATATCATTCATCATCTCTCTAAACATAGGTAACCACTATCTTGACATATTTATTCCTAGTTTTTAATGTATCTTAATGTAGTTGTGATCTCACTGTCTAAGCAGTTTTGTACCCCATCTTTTTTTTTATAAATATGTATTTTTATTGTTATTTATGTATTTTATGTTTTGTATTCCCCTTGGGTAGCCCACCACCAATTCACCCATGATCCATCTCCATGGTCCCTTGTGTTCTTTTCTATTCCATTTTGTGCCCTTTTTCCTACCC
>PVIJ01012145.1:15682-51327 GCA_004024925.1 Scalopus aquaticus | reverse complement strand
AAAAAAAAAAAAAAAAAAAAAAAATGGAAAAAAAAAAAAAAAAGAAAGCAGGAGATAAAAAACTCCCATATGGAAGACACCCTTTTGAGGAAGAAAGAAGATACTGTTATCACAAGAGACAGAGAATTTGAGGTTGAAACTTCTATATAAACAAACCTTGTTAAGGTAACCTTATCTTCCTCCTTACTTCTTTATCGCTTACAAACCCTAATCCAAACCTCTTTGTCAATTCTTCCAAATTTACTGTTTGAACGATTTCCTGCTCTGCTCATTTCTTTTGAGTCTTCACTTTCTTGTGAAGGTTCCCAGGTACATGTAAAAATTTAATAAACTTTGTAAGCTTTTCTTCTGTCAAACTCTCTTGTGTCAGTTTAACTCTAAGGCCCAATCAGAGACCCAAAGAGAGCAGAGGCAAATTTCAGCTTCCCTACATGCCAAATACATTTCATTACTTAAATATATATTAATGATTTCCTAATGTCCACAGAATGAATTTCAAAAACTTCAGTTAGATTTGTCTGTTAAACAAGAAGCCACCACAGATCTTGCTCTCATATCATCTCCACCAAAAAGAATAGTACTCAGAGGAAATTTACTTTCAGGACCTGAAAAGGGAGGTAAAAGACGAGCTTGGAATATCTAGTAATGCCAGAAATTGAGGAAGAGCTCCCCCAAAATAATAGGGTCATGTCAAAAGGACACAGGAACCACCCTGAGGAGGCTTCAAACTGTTCAAATCTGAGACAATTTGCATACCAAAATAATTAAGTTCATTGATGAGTTACAAACCATTTTAACAACTGAAATTATGAGCCCATACAAACAGGAAAAAGAAGGTATGAGAAGGAAAGGAAAGAAAATGGAAGGGAATAAAAGGGTGCTTTATTGTTGGGATATAAGAAGATATCCCTAATCTTCGCTGAAGCAGACAGAGCTTGTTAAAGGGAAGGACTAGAAAGGGGAAGACAAGCCAGGAGCGAGGGGAAAGCAAAGGAGCTTGCCCAGAGCAGTTGGGGAAATCATCATCCTGATTCATGGCGGTGAAGTGAACTAAATGGAGGCTGAATTAAGGGGAAATTTTTAATAAGGGGTCGGATATTTGCATGGTCTTAGGAGTATCTCCCTGTAAGGTGCAGAGGGGAAAAAGATTGCTATATAGTCCAAAAATTGGGCTACATTGTGACCTTTAACAAGATAATTAAAATCAACCTGACCTATGAAAAACAGAACAATATCATATCATTCCACATGTAATAACATGAGAATACAACATCTTCTAAGGAATTTTCTGGCCAAGGATGCATAATCTCAATCTAATCATAAGAAAATGTCAAATAAAATATAAGGAACATTTCAGAGATAATTTTAGAAGAAAAAAGCAGAAGGGAATCTGTATTATTAAAAAGTCATAAAATAAAGAAATGCTGTGGAAATGTTCCAGGTATAAAAAGATTAAAATAACATGACAATTAAACATGTATCTAACCCTAATGGACACTGTATTTGAGAAGGAAATGTTACAAAGGACATTATCAGATCAACTAACAAAACAGAAATTATAGATAATAAAGTGAATCAATGTTAATTTATGAAATTGACTATATATTAAGTTCTCACCTAAGATCCTCAATAGGTTTTTGGAAAATGTAACTTTAACAGAAACAACATACAGTTCGTTATTAGCCAAGAACCTTTTCTCCTCATCAATGTAATAACAAAATAAAGTTGAACAAAATACTTTATCCCAGGGTCGGCAATACTGTGACCAAGAGAAGATCCCTATTCTTCACTAAGGTATATTTTTTTTCACTGAACTATTTAGAGATGAAGGATCATAAGTGCCCCACAAATGATTCAGAGGAAAAAAAAAAAAAAACACAGAGAGAGAAGAAGAAAGTGAGCAAATGATAAAGCAAGTAGGATAAAATATTAACAATAGATGAATCTGGATAAAGACTATACAAATGTTCCTTGTATTATTTTATTTTTGCAACTTTTTGAAGTTTAAAATTACTTCCAAAGTTTAAAATCATATACTTATTCAACTAAACCTACACTTTCAATTACAATAGCCATTGACTAAGCTGTTGAAACAGCTGTTCAACAAAGCTGTTGAAAAATTAGAATAGTTAGTTCAAATTGAGATGCACTGTTAGTGCAAATATATACCAGACTTCAAAGACTTAGTACAAAAAATGAGTATGTTATCTCAATAATGGTCAGTGATTAAATGTTGAAATATCTGATATATATTTGGTCAAAGGAAATATGTTTTAAAAATTAATTTCACCTCTTTCTTTTTATTGTTTTTATATGTGGCTACTAGAAACTTTAAAGTACATGTGTGACTCATATTTGCATTGGACAGGGTTGAGCTAAACAATCAAGAATCACCACAATGAGGTATCACTATCTTTGTAAATCTCTATTGATTTCTTTATATTCTAAACAGATCTCTGAAAGTCACCTGTTTTTATATTTCTTAAGGGTAGTGACTGTGTCTCATCCACTACTGTATCCCAATCTCTAGCACATACATACAAAGTATTAAATGTGTTTACTTAAAGACAATATGCAAAGGAAGGAAGGAGGGCAGAAAGAATAAACTCCTTCCATCTGAGTCTTTGCTTATATGGTAATTCCTTCCTATAATGAAACTTTTCTCTTCCTCTCTTAATCATACATACTTTTCCAAACCCCATTTTATAACCATTTTCTCATCCCTCACAAGGGTTCATTCTCATCTTTCCTCCTGTATACCACTCAGTCTCCATTGTCTATATCATCTATATTTAATATATATATAGTAATCATATGTTTCTTTGAGGAAGAAGCTCTCATATTGCCCTTTATCTTCCACAGTGACAACCATAACATTTTAGTGTGTATGTATTTGGGGTGAGGGAGGGGGAGGGAGGGAGAAGGCAACAAAGTACTGGAGAACAGGAAACGGACTGTGAGTCAGGAAAAATTGGCTCTTCTAGAGAAGTTCAGAAATCTGTCTTGACTTTGATTAATCACTTAATATCTCTTTCTCCTTCTCCCCCTCCCTCTCCTTCATTTTTAAAACCAGAGGGTAGACCTGTTGACCATATGAGAAGACTTCTATTTCTACAACTTTAGAATCCATTTTTTCTTGAGCAATAATGACATATACCAATGTAAGACACTAAGGTTAAATCACAGTACATTCCTTAAGAAAGAAATAGCAACAAAGTGTACAAAATACCTAAAAGTACTAAATGTTGATCTATTGTCTGACCATCAAGCACTTTAAATTCACATTATCTCCAAGTGACTGTTAAGTAAAATGTCAAACAAACATATTGGAGCTATCTCATTTTTTTTCTCTTTAAGGCCTCAAAGGGACACCTTTTTAGTAAGAAAGAAGAAAAAGGAAAGGAGGAGGAAGAAGGGGAGAAGTAGAAGAAGGTAAATTTTTTAAAATGTACCAGGGCTTACAGATGATATTCAAACACGGTGAGTCGTCAGTTTCTTCTTTCAAAAATAATCAAAAGAAAATCACAACAGTTAAAATGAAAAGGCCATCTAAAAACAGACTGAAGGAATTCAATATGATTTTAAAGCATGAAGATCATTTCAAACAAATATCTAAAGCAGCAACTTTAGTTTTAAGCTTTTACCTTAATACCTCTGATGAGAAATAAGATCAGGGTGGGTAAAACGGCTACCATGTTACAATTTTTTTTTAAAATATTTATTTAGTTATGCATACAAGCCGGGCCACAGACCAGAGGCATGGGGCGGACGAGAGGATTCACCAGAGGCAGAGTGGGGAGCAGAACAAGCAGACTGACAGAAATACACTGCTGAGAGGAGCAGCCGGCGAAGCAGGAGAGGACTGCTGCGCCATGTGGGAATCTCCCCAGCCAGGCGTCAAACTCGCATCCCTGCTGCCAACAGCTGCACAGTGCAGCGCCCAACCGCTGCACCACCGGGGAGGCCCCATGTTACATAATTTAACTATTGGCGTTATATCGTAGTAAATACCTATGGAGTTAATATATATTCTAGGTCCCAAAACAGCAATACAAGTCACAAGATTTCTTTATGGCCTGTTATCAAAATGTCTCTATTAAATGTTGAGCATTAACAGTGACCCAGCTATAAGATAAAAGGTAAGCCCTTGAAGGGGCTCCAGAGGTCCTCTCAAGATCTGGTCTGTAGATACCTCTGTACCTCACCCCCCACCAATCCCTGCATATCATTTCACTTCCTAAACTTACATGGCTTACACTCCCGCTGACATAACCTACGCCTCTAATGATGTTATACTTGGTATTATTTGCTGTTTCCTCTGCCTGACATGCCCTTCCCTCTTTAGAGCTGTAAATATGCCTCCTCCCTGAAGCTTTTCTGGATTGCCAACATCCTCTCACAAAGTGACTCCCAAGGCTCTCTTCATTCTTCTACTACACAGCACCACAATTACAAATCTTCCTTACAATGGGGTTATGTCCTAATAAACTCAAGTTGAAAATATCCCAAGTCACAAATGGACTTAATACACCTAACCTACCAAACACATCACAGTGTAGCCCACCCCACAAGTCGCTGCGAGTTGCCTCTTCCCAACATCACAAGAGAGTATCAGAGAGCATATCGCTAGCCTCGGAAAAGATGGAAACTCAAAATTCAAAATACAGCTGAAAATTTTTAAGTGAAACCATCTTAAGTCATGATTATCTGTACATGTAACTATCCAAGTCCCCAACCAGACTGAGTTCTAAAAAGAAAATCCATCTTATTTAACTGTTTCCCAGCCCCAAGCATAATGCTGGCATTTACTGACAATCAATGTAAATACAATGAATAAATCAAATTTAAATAGTTAGCTATGACAAATTCCTACAGAAGAGTACATACATTTAACACAGGGATTCTCTTTATTTTTCCCCTTAGGGAACATTTGGTAAAGTCCAGAGATATTTTTGGTTGTTACAATAGGAGGGGAGGAGTTTGTTGGCGGGGTGCCAGTGATACTGCTAAACATCTTACAATGCACAGGACACCCTCCCAAACAACCTAACCATTCACAAATAGCAGTTGTGAAACTCAGCAGTCAACTGACTTATTCATATGTGATGACTCCATATTACAATTCAGCAATAACCAGAAATCCAGTTTTGCAGTTTCAACTTAAACTTACATAATTTGATGTGTATGCACCCACACACACAAAAAATCATTTTTATGTAATCCTAATGCTGACAACATTAAACACCAAGAATACTGGAAAGCATTCCATATTAGGAGAAACCAATATGTAACTACCAGAAGCTGCTTTTAAGTCACTAAACACTTTGTTTTATTTATAAACTTTGAAACAAATCACAGCAAATCAATTTTCACTTGTGGAATTATGACAGAAACACATCTGAGACATGATGTAATTAATTAGTTCCTCCAGATCCCACAAGAAAAACTTTCAAGTACTCCAAGTTAATTGTGTCTTTACTGTTGAATACAGAAATTGATGGTGAGAGTAAACGGGATGCCTGCCTGTGCTTCTGCCAAAATCATCAGCTTATTAAAGTTGTTTTAAAACTCTGACAAAACTGCAAAAAATGCATTAAGTTTCAATGCAGGATGGCTGACAGAGACGTTAACTACTACTTCTCCAACATATGACCAATATGAGTTAAATCATATGAGCATACGCGTTTAACATTCCCAAGATATGCAGAACACTCCCTATCTATGTGGTGGATGACTCAACTCTGTTTGGCACATTCTTTGGCTAAATACTACAAATTCACTAATTTCTTTTGTCCTTTGAACTAGTTATCCTACTCCCTCAGTAACCAAGGTGGCTCCAACTTTTCGATCATTTACATTTTGTGATTACATTTTGTCTCATCCTGTCATTCACAAAAAGAAAGGAGGTGGGAGGGTGAGAAGTATCCAAAACAAAAACTGGAGTACAGTAACTGTTATAGAAAAGAAATTTTAATTTTGTTTTCCTCGGACCAGATTCCTAAACAGTGCACCTACAGCTTTTTCCAATGTTCTAATCTTTTTATCTTAAGGTATTTCCAGATTTCAGACAGAGATAGCGCAGGCAGAAAGTGAAGGAGTATACCACTGCAGGAAGCTTACTGTGGATTTATTTTTGGATGGCTTTAAAAAAGGTACTAGGCTGAAAGGGGCTAACGCATTTTTAATTGGGGGGGAAAGTTTCCAACAGTGAGTAATACCTTCCTTCTCAGCTGACTTTCCCAGTAAGTGTCAGTACCACCACTGGGCCTACGTTAGGCCAGGTTTCACCCATCACCCTCCGAGATTGTCCGGATGAGAACCAGAAGCCGGCGTGGCAGGTGCATGTCGTGTAAACTTGGGGAACCGGGTGGGCGGGGACGGTGCGGGAAGACCCAAGCACGTCCCCGCCGTCTCCCCCAGGGCGTTCTCCAGCCCGGCGGGCTGCCGGCCAGTCCCAGAAGCACTCAACTCTCCATTTTCACGGGCAGTCTCGGATCTGGGCGGAACGCGCCGGCACCACACCCTCCCGCGCGGCCGCCCGCTCGCTGACAGCCCAGCGCGGGAGAGGGGCGCCGGGCCTGGGCGCGCGGGGTCTCGGGGCACCCGGAGTCCGACCCCGGCTCCGGCCTGCCGCGCCGCCGCCGCCGCCCACCCGCCCTCCGCGGCCCCGCGGCCCGCCCCCGGGGCGGACGACCGAGGCCTAACAGCTTCCCGAGCTGCCGGGCCTAGAGAAGGCAGGAGCCCGCCCTGAGGAGGGGGCGTCCGCGCCGCCGCGTCGGATCCCCAGCGCGGCGCGGCGCCCGCGGCCCCGGGCTCGGGCTCTCCCGCTCACGTGCTGCCGGAAAGACGGTTTCACTCTCTTACCCTCTGCAAAATCCTCCTAAACATGGTCTAAACACCACCCGGCGCCGCCGCGGTGACTCTCCGGACCCTCTCGGGGCCACTCACTACTCGAGGGTGCGTGGGCGGGAGGGACTGAGACGGGAGGGGACAGGGGAGGAGGTCGGGGCGAGGCGGTGGCGGCAGCCGCTCGGGCAGCCCCGACTTCCCCACAGGCGGCGAGAGGGAGCGCGCGAGAGCGAGCGAGGAGCTAGCCAGCGAGCGCCCGCCGGGCCGCCCCCGTAACTGACAGCTGGGCGGACCCGCCCGCCGCCGCCCCGCCCTCCCGGCCTGGCCATCCGCGGGGGGCGGGCCTGGAAGGGGCCTGGCCAGGACCTACAACCAATCGGAAGCAGCGGTGGCGTGGGCGGCTGCATGACGGACAGGCGACAGGACGCTGGCGCCGTCACTCCTTCCGGCGGGCCGGGGGACGCCACGGCCGCCGAGCGCACGCCCGAGAGCTGTCGGAGGCCGCACCCGCGCGCCTTCCGCGTGCCCGCTCGGGGGGGTGGGGGGGGGCGGGCCGGGGAGCCCTGGGGCCCCGCCTGCGGGTGTCCCTGACCGCAACCAGGAAGGGGGCTCGGGGGCTGCTCTCTGCAGTTTTGCGCAGGCTGCTCAGTTTATTGGTCGGCGTGACCCTGGCCTTAATCTAACCTGGGCTCGATCATTTCTGCTGAAGCGCTAGCCCCTGGATGGAAGCAGAGAGAATCGCAGACACGCTCAACCAGTCTGCTGGGCTTCCTCCCCTTGTCCAGCCCCTAGTTTCCTTTCCCTTCCTGCTTCTAATTTCAGCCAAAGAGAAAGTAAAGAATTTGAGGGCTAGGAAGAAACTGCAATTTGGGCTTGTCCTTTTTGGACCCTAACCACATTTTACGAACTGATGTGATTAACATGTTGCACTTTCTCTCCCTATAGCCCATGCTTGACCCATTCGCCTAAGAAATTTTAAATCCTTTTCTGATAATAAGTTTCTGAAGTAAATAGACATGACTGCCTCTTATTTACAATTTTTTTAATGAGTTGACAGATAAACAGCTTGCCAAAACAAGAACGTGGACTTGGAACTGACTTCCAGACACCATGACATAAAAAAAAAAATCACAGCTCCCGAGTCCTACTGTTCTGCTAGTATTCATATCTAAGAGGGTCTACTTTTACCCTGGGAGAAAGAGAAGCCTTTAGTATTATTTATATAGAAATGAAGAGGGAATAATGCAACTGACGCTGCTGGGGGGAGGGGGGAGGGGGGAGGCGGGACCATGAAGGCTACCAAGCAATAAATGAATGAATCGCTGCTTATTGGAAAGTACTTCCATATCTTTTAAAAGATGCAGTAATTTTCAATTGAATTGTGTAAAAGTGTTTTGTGACACGTAAAGCATTAAATGGTGTAATTAATTGTTTCTGAAACATGTTTTCTGGGTTTTTTACTATGTGTCTATAATGTAGCAAAAGCCTTGTCTAAACAAATACATTATTAATCTGTATTGATAACAGTGCACTTAAATACTTCCAAATAAACATAGAGGAGCACTTACTTTTCCATCTTTCCAGACACAAGTTACTTTATTTTCAGACAATATGGGCAATATTTTCATTATAAGGGCGATTAAAAAGAAACTGACATCATAAATACATATTTGGTCTCTGTCCTCAGTTCTTGACACAGCTTCAAAAATCCCTATAATTTTCTGAATCATGGGGTGCTAGGAGCATTTTTTAATTCTAATATTTGATCCTTGACTGGTTAGAACTAGAGCTTCTAAAACCCTAGAAGTGATAAGCATCTTGAGCATGCTAATGAGATGACTGGGGGTCCCTAGACAGCTTTAGGATAAGAGCCAGTCTCCAGAAAGAGAGAGACTAGTTGGTTCGAATTTCAGGCTTCCTCCAACCACCCCTGGGTAATGGAGATGGAATGAACAGTTAATTGCCATTAGTCATTGATTTCATCTATCAAGTACCTGTAATGAGATGGCCATGAAAACCCAAAACAAAGAGTTTGGGAGAGCTCTTGGGTTGGTGAGCACACCGAACTCCTGAGAAGGTGGTGTGCCAGAGAGAACAGGGAGGCTCTACACCCCTCCCCTGGCACCTTACCCTATGCTTTCTGCCATTTGGCTGTTCCTGTGTTGTATCATTACAATAAACCATGACTAGTTAAAGGTCTTAAATTCTGTGAGCCGTTACAGCAAATCATAAAACCTGAGGCTATTCCAGTTGATCCAATGTACTGGTGACAACCTCCAACTTGGGACTGATACCTAAAGGGGGGTGGGAGGGGGAATCTCATGGGACTGAGTCCTTAATCCATGGGATCTGAGCTATCTCCCAGGTAGTCAGTGCCAGAATTCAATTGAATTGTAAAGCACTCAGTTGGTATTCAGAGAACTGGAGAATTACTTGGTGTGGAAAAATATCCCATGCATTGGTATCAGGAGTAGAGACAAGAAACATTTTTTTTTTCATTTGCAATGGTATTTATGTCTCTTTCTTGTTTGTTTTTCAAAATTTATTTAGCTTAAAGCTGCTTATTAATGTCACATGCTAAGTCCATTTCTACTGGAATTCTCCTGTGGAATCTTTTGACTAATATTACAGACTCTCATCTAATGCTTAGCTAGCTGTGTTATTCAGAAGTCTATTGTAACCCTGGAGCTTATAACTTCATCACCGGGATAATACACTAGAGAACTTAATTACTCCAAAAGAAAATAAGAAGAGGATGAGACATAACCATGTAAGAATACTCTTCACTAATTGAGTGGCTTCCCATGTGTAACATTTATGCTTACCCTATCATGCCACTAATTCTTATCCATTTGACTCCCTTACATCACTATTCCATTCTTCTTTGACTCCACCAAGACCCTTCTTCCCTGCCCCATTGTTTCCTCTTTCTTACTATCAGTTGTTTCCCTAGTGCCCTCATTTCCATCAAAACCCAATTTACTATTAGAGAACCAACTCTATAATCCCCTCCCCCTGCCAAATATGCTTAATTTTATGTCTCTCTTCTTCCATTGTTTTCACCTAACAGAATGTAACCCAAGTTATCTACCTGCTCTATGCCGAAACTGCTATTCACTGCTCTGTGACTCTCACTAGGGATGGACTAATACAATGGGGGTTCCTTGGCTCATTTTGTATAAATAGCCCCAGACCTCACAAGGCGGTGATGCAGTTGTCCTGTTACATGTCCCACACTTTCTTCTCTTTTAGATGTTTTAACATGGTAAATATCCTCACTGATCAGGAAACGGGTAAATTTGAGCTGGGTCAATTTGAAATTGAACTGAAATGATTTGTGCTATCAATTAAAGCAACCACTTGTTCGGGAGGACATTGATAAACAGACAGAAGAAGCAAGGATAGATTAAAATCCAGCTACGCTGAGAGCGCAACCCCAAACTAGAACTAGCAGGTGGCCCTGACAGCAAGCCTCTGAAAGCATTATAAATATAGGAGATTTAAGCCAATCTGAGACTTTCTGGAAGGTCAGGAGACTTCTACAGATTTTGACTAAAGCCAGGAGGCTCTGCCTGGAGAAAACAGTATTTTCCCTCCCCATGAAATGACGCCACAAGGGACACTCAGGACCCAAAATCTGCCTGCTTGCACCTCTGGTGTCCCAAACCTCATCTTAGTGGTTTGTTTTCCTTCCCCTTTTACTGCCAATTGAATTGTATGGTTGTCCGAATGGATTTCCCTCAGTAAAGTCATATTGCAATTACTTGTGTAAGTGAAACCTCTCCACTCAGGTGGTAGTTAATATTATGGATCTGAACCACGTTACTGTAGCTGAACTCAGTGGGTCCATTCTCTTGATGGGTGTCTAGATGGAATAAAAGACACTGCCAAGATGGAGCACGCAAGAAAAGGAGACAGAAAAACTAGCATTTCCAAAGAAACTGTCTCCTAGAGTGGACAATGAGGTGAAGTCCTATAGTGTGGGAAGGGGTCTTCAGGAATGTCTTTGATACAGGCTGTTGGGGACATTAAAGTCTGTCATCATCTAGGTTTTATTTACAGGCAAGAAACTGCTTACAAGGTGACCTCTGCCTGGTGACCCGGGCCAAAAGGGATAATTTCACAGTTTACTAATCCTGTGCTCACATCACAATCTCCAAATGGCTTTCACACTTGTAATGTTTCACTGTGTTACCTCCCATTTTCTTTTTAACCCACTACAATCAAATCTCCTTCTCACTTGAACCAATGAGACCTCTCATGATAAGAATACTAATGACCTACATGTCACCCTTCCAGTGACAATTTTATTCTTTGACTTCATTTGACTCTAATTTATATTCAAAACAGTTGAACACTCTCCCCTTGAATTATTTTATTCCCTTGGCTTCCTTGGCAATCCCCTTCTGATTTGTCTGCTCCATGATCTTTCCTGTTAGACTTATGTATGATGACTTCTCCACTGCACAATTTAGAGTACCCCCACTCCTTTTCAGGGCCCCTTCTCTTATCTATCACACACATCCTAGAAATGATCTCAACCAGCCTCCTGGCTTTAAATCCCATCTGTTTACGCCCAATACCCATCTCCAGTCAGCCTTCCACTCACCCCAGATTTCCAGCAGACCATACACTTCTTACTTTTTCTTGGATATCTGTCAGTAATATGCATCTCAGATTTAATGTGGCAAACAGAGTCACTTCATTTTTACCTTTAAAACCACCTCTTCAGCTTTTCTGTCTCAGTATGTCTCAGGTACTTGTTGGGTTAAACCAAGAATCTTTGAGTCATCTTTGATTTCTTTCTTTACCTGATCATTTCCTGTCCTTCCTACCCATCTATCAAGAACTCCTGACAGGTCTACCTTCAAAACATACCCTAAATCTGCCTTCAGAACATATCCAAACCTGTCACTTGTCTGCATTATCAACCTAGTTCAGAGAGTGTTCGTCTCCTGTCCAGACTACTATAGTAGCCTCCTAGTTGGTCTCTCTCCCCTTCTACTTGCTAGATGGTTTGCTGCTTGACTCATGAAGCATGTAATAAAGCCAGTCATATCCTTTAAATTAACGTGGTTAGATTTTGTTATTTAACAGTAAGAACCTCTTATTTATATTCAGTTGGTCAGAAGTACAGGTAATACCTGGGATTTTTTCAAAGCATCCGAAATCCACTTCATCCTTGCAGGACTAAGCCCTTTACCTGAGGAATATGATACTAATCTCTGCTAGATAGTGTTAGAATTAGGTTGAATTGGGTTTTTTTTAAAGATTTATTTTATTTATTTATGCATACACGAGCTGGAGAGTAGGCCAGAGATGCGGGGGGGTGAGAGGATTAACCAGGGATAGAGTGGGGGGCAGTACAGGTGGACTGACTGAGATACACTGCTGAGGGGAGCAGGGGGTGAGACAGGAGAGGTCTGCTAGGCCTTGTGGGTCAGCTCCGTGGCCGGGGATCAAAATCATGCTGCAGTTACTGGTGATAGCTTGATGGTGCTAAGACTTCAACCCCTGTGCCAGCAGGGAGGTCCAGAATGAGGTTGAATTGTAGAACACTCAGCTTATGTAGAAGAATTGTAATCGGCATAGAGCTTCCCTTTAACCCTGATATTGTGACTGGGAACAGAGTTCTTTACTTTTGATCCTATCTTTTGCTTTATTTTCTTTTAATATGTTTATATGTTTCTTGGCTCTTCAAAATTTCCAGATATTTGTGGGGTGAAAAAAACTATTCCTGTCCTCCTATAAATTAGAACATTTTCTTATTGTTAATTTCATGTGTGACAACCAAATAATTCATTTGCAATTTCAAGCAAATCCATGAAAAGCCACAATAAAAGCAGCAAAGGGCAGATGATATCTCTGTATAAATAAGGCAAGTAGCTCTTATTTTGGGGGCATCAAGTAGCTCTTATTTTTAACTTAACTGAAATCCTAGGTCTAAGCTACGGAGAGAAAAGAGTCTACCCCAGCACTAGGCATGTCAGTGCTGCATCCGGCTCTGTGTTAAATATCGTAGATGATTTAACTAAGGATCAGAAGTCTGAAATGTATTACATGCCTACAAGGCTGTGATTCTTCCCATACACTGATGGGAAATATAAAAATACTTGTCAACATCTGAAAACTCTTTTCTATTATCTTTCAACACTGTATTGTCTACGTAAAACTTGCTAAGGGAATAGGTCCTATAAGTTCTCATCATAAGGAAAAAATGTGTAATTATACATGGTGATGGATGTCACTACACTTATCTCAGTGATCATTTCACAACTCACACATATATCAAATTACCTTGTTGGACCCCTGAAACTAATATATGTCAATTATATCTATGGTTTTAAAAAGTTCTGGAGATGAGTAGTGGTGACAATTGTACAATAATAGAACGTACTTCATGTCACTGATAAGTACACTTAAAAATGACTAAAATGGGAAATTTTGTGTTATGTGTATTTTATCACATTTTTTTAAAAAAGGATACAGAGATTTGATACAGAAAAAGTGGGACATGTGATGGAAACCATCACATCAGATTGGAATGATGTGAGGAAGGGGTCATTCAACACAGAATGCAGAAGATTCTCCCCTTTAGTCTCCAGAAAGAATCACCCCTGAAGACACCTTGACTTAAGAACATGAAACTGTAGCACTCTGGCCTCCAGAACTGTAAGATAATAAATTTGCACTGTTAAAAAATAAAAATGTTTCAATAAGCAATATGTGTGTTGGATTTTATTGATTGTGACAGAGCCTGTAACCAATATCTATAAATAAGTTTTAGAAAGTAGGGAGGAAGGAAGGAAAGGAAAAAGGGAGTGAGGGAGGGATGAAATTAAATTTAAAACTAGTTACTTACTTTACTTAAATTTAAAACTAGTTAGTTACTTACTTATTGGCTAAATCCTCTAATACCTGCAGTCTCTTTGTCCCCGACTGTTGATTTTAAACACATCAGCATATTCTTTTTTTAATTAAATCATTTTTTAATTCAGGTAGTGTTGATTAACAGCTACATATATTTGGGGGGTATAGGATCACATCTCTTCAAATGTCATATTATCATCCCACACCCAAACTCCTACTAAAGCACCAATAATCCTCTGTCATAGTCCATTGGGCCTCTTCTCCTCTTGTGGCAAATTCTCTGATACTCCTCCCACCAAAAGATAAAATTTTATTCTTCTATCCTTGACAAGGTGAGGAATGAGACATGATGAACCCGCACCCACTTTTACACTACAGGGCCATTATTACCTACCTCCATAGACTCCCAGTGGGATACGAGAATCTCTTGTGGTTTCTACCCATTATCTATTTGCAGGTGATCCCTTAATCTGCAGTCCCACTATATTTTTCAAACATGAAAGCCAAACATTCAACAACTCACTGAATAAGTCCACTTTAATCTCTAACAAAATCCTCAAACTTAACTCAAAATATCTGTACTCTAAACTGACTCATTATCTGCTTCCTGTACCTGCTACTCCCTCTCCATTAGCTCACTCATGGCACCACCACACACGACATAGAAATCTGTCATTTGTCATTCCTTTTTCTTCATACCTGTATTCAATTAATCTTCCAGTTCTGTAAACTTTCCCTTCTTTTGCCCCATTTTTTAAATAGTCTATTCTATCTGGTTTGCCATCCCATCTCTGGCTCAGGTCTTGCATTCCTCCAATTCATTCACCACATTGCAAAGGCATGATCTTTCTAAAGCACAAATCTGATCATTGTTACTCCTCTGCCTATAATCCCTCACTAGTATCCCATCATTTTGAAGATACAAGCCTAAATTCCTTACTGTGACTTATAAGGCCTTTACTTGCTCTTGCCCCAGCTACACGTCCATCTTTATCTCTTGATATAATTTTCTTTGTACTGTACACTTGAGGTGTGCTGAACTGTAGTTTTCTGGCTCATCTCAGACTCTTCCTTATTTCCAGGTCATTACACTTGCTATTCTATATACCTGGAATCTTCCCTATATTCATCTTCCCTTAATCTACTCATTCCCAAATCTTACCACCATACCTCACCACCACCACCACCACCACAATCAAACTAAGCTAAATGGCTTTGTGTACCTTCATTTTCTACTCTGTAACCCTATCATGGGGGAGAGATGAACTTGGGTCACAGAGTGGAAGCACTCTAGGCCACAGGACAAGTCTGTCCCTACAGTATATCTTTCAACTACCTCCTCCTGTTCTGAATGCAGAACCCAAAACATTTTCAGTTTTAATTGGCTGCCCAGGAAGTTTTGTCTTTAAAGAGTAAATCACTGGTCTTTTTGACGCATGTATAAAAATCCACATAAATATTTTATTGCTATTGTAAATTAATAAAATGACATTTGAGTCTCTGTAAGCTTAGATAATAAGCATCTGCCAAGAGAAGACTTTACTTTCAAAATGCTGACAAGATTCAAGTCTTGAGCCTTCAAAACAAAGATTCAAAGCTTGTACCAGGGAGAATCAACTAATGTAAATGAACTTTCTGAGGTCTCTAGACAGATAGCCAGCTGGTCTCCCTCCCTAGGCGGCATAATTAGAATGATGAGTTGTATAGAATTTAGACCTCCCACACTTCCATCTCCCCTTCTGATTTGCTAGAAACTCAGTGGTAGATTTCAGAGACCATCTAATTCAAACAGTGCATTGCTTAAAACCTTGAATTGCTTAGAGTAGTCTGAAAATATGAAGAAGAGTATTGTAGTCAGGTCCTTTGTGACAACTACCCTGAAAATGTCTACCATAGAAATAGTAGATGAGTGAGGTATGAGAAATGATAAAATACTTCACTTAATATAATTATTAATTAAATTACTAAATTAAAAATTGTGAAATTATTTGCTTTGTAAAAAATTCTGGGTGTAAAAGTTTTGCTAGAAAGATGGATGGATAGTTGGATAATTTGTATTAAAGAATGCATTTTCTTTCTTAGGGATGAAAAAAATCTACATGATAACTCAGTACAAACATCTTATGTATGTAATGACTTGTAAATGATACTAAAATTTGTTTGCTCTCAGCATTTGCAAGATTACATAGTAAGCAATATGTGGTACATTTTTAAAAACATTTTAAAGACAATGTCTTCACAGGTTTGTTTGCTAAAATTGGAATCCAAAAATGTTTTTTCTTTGACAGATATTGATTAATATAAAAATGGACACTTTGTTGACTGAAACAAGCAAACAAATTAATTTGGGAAGAAAATTAAGAACAACTTTGGAAAAACACAGTCTCCTCATTCTACCTTTCCCTCTACCCCATTACCTTTATAACTGGGGAGCTGCAAAATAAGCTAACAAAAGACAACAGATGCAAAGCATACAGTTTTTATTGCTGTTAATATTTTTACATGCACAAGGACTTCACATACTTAAAAAAGAAGTGAAAACCCCAAAGAAGTGGTTAGACTTGGAGGCTTAGATATTCTAACAAAATGTGATGCAAAGTGGAGAAATGAGCAGACAACAAAAGAAGGTTTGTACCTCGCGTATAGAAAGCTTGTGGAAAAGACAGTAGGAAAGTTATGGGGGGGTGTCTCTTGGAGGAAAGTGTTCTTTCATGCAGATTCTTCTTAATGTCAGCTCTCCCTCTCCAGTGTTGTAAATTAATTCCACAGAGACCATTTGACTGAGATGGTTCTAACACCTCAGGAGTAGACCTACCCAAGCCAAGATCTAAGCTTGTAAATACCTCAAAGTAAAGAAACTGAACACAAAACCAATCACAAACAGCCAACAAGCCTTTCTGAAATAATGTAACAGCCTCAGCTAGAGCCAATCACATAATTTGTTTTGTTTGTATGACTTCTCTTTGAAAGTCTCAAGGAAGATTTTGTTTACTTTAACTTTGAAGGCCCAGATCCTTACCGCGTTCTCCCTAACTCAGGATGGCATATAAGCCTCCATGGCCTGATTATCTTTGGGGTCTCAAATCTTTAAGGTCCCCAAATGTATAAAATTAAATTTGGCGTTCTCCTGTTAACCTAGCCTTTATTACAATTTCTCAGAATCCAGAAGAGTGGAGGGAAAGTTACTTTCTTTCCCTGTAATTACGATGATTTTCCTCCCATAACTGGCTCCCCACTTCCCACTAACACACACAATTTTCTTTCTGTTATCTTTGGCTGAAGGGCATTGGTGCTTAACCTGGTGGCGTAGGGCCTCCCTGCTGGCCTCGGGGTTAAGTCTAGGCAGCCTGAGCCGGATCCCTGGCCAGGGAGCTGACTCACAAGTGGCACTGCAGACCTCTCCCGCCTCGCCCGCTGCTCTGCCCATTCTGCTACCCACTCTGTCTCCAGTGAATCCTCCCACCCATCCCCTGCCCCACACTGCTGGCCTGCACTGCAATTCCCTGCAAAAATAAATAAAATCTTTAAAAAAAATGAACTGGTGGCTTAGACAACCTCAGGGAATTGTTATGGGATCCCTTGGACTTATATACCTTGTTTGCCTAACCTTCCTGATATAATAACAGGCAAGTTAGGCAAGAGGGTCTAGGCCCCAGGATAGCCCACCCTAAAATGTGCTACAGCCCTGCTTCAGCTACCCCACCCTGGTAACCAACTTTTTAAAACTAGGGGCCCCAAGAGTTTAAGGGGAGTGTGTGGCTAGGGCAGTTGTCACCCCTCTCCCACCGTATACTCCACAATAAATGCTCCTCACTTGAAACCTAATATTCGCTTTTAAAATTTTGTGTAGAATTAGTCAAAGCCAGACAAAAATCCTTTGGAACTGGTAACAACTTCCTGTTTTTTCCCTGGGTATCTTCCATGTATACATGAGGTATGCATATTAATACAATTCTATTTGTTTTTCTCCCATTAATCTGCCTTTTAGTTCCAGATGTCTCAGTCGGGAACTCAAAATAGTCAAGAGAAAATTGTTTTTTTCATCTCTACAGTTTACTCAAGAAATTATTAGCTATGTGGCAATTGAATGATAAGATGGTGATATGATATTTAAAGTTAATAATAAAGACTTTAGTCTTATGATGAAAAATAAGTGACATAAATTTTCTTTAAATCCATATATATAATAAGGAAAAATTCTGAGATCACATTTAATTAACTTAGTGGAGTAATTTTTAAATTGAGAAGTTAAAAGTATTATTTGGAAAGTAAATATTTCTGTCCCTCAACTTCGACAATCTTGGTAAATTTAAAATACTGTGAGGTATAAATGAATAAAGGAATCTATTGCATGTTCCTTTCTAACTGAGAAAGCGGAAGACACTTGGAAAGACCAGCTCATTTTCAAATCTTTTTTTTTCTTTAAAGATTTATTTATTTATACATACAAGCTGGGGTACAGCCCAGAGGCGTGGGGTGGCGAGAGGGTTTACCAGAGACAGAGTGGGGAGCAGAATAGGCAGATCAAAAATACACCGCTGAGGGGAGCAGTGGGTGAGGCAGGAGAGGTCTGCCACGCCATGTGGGATTCTCCTGGCTGGGCGTCGAACTCGCACCGTGCGCTGCCGACGGCTCCACAGCGCAGCGCTGAACTGCTGCGCCACCAGGGAGGCCCCATTTTTCAAGTCTTAAAACATTTGGAAAGACCGAGTCATTTTCAAACCTGCATAGTATTTACTGACTCTGATTAGGAAGTTGGTTTGAATAATTGTGCCAACAGTTTCACGGGGAACAGTATCTATTTTGTTTCATTTTATTGAAACCAATTTTTTTTACTTGTTTCTGTTTGGAAAAAAAAAATTCCTATCTGCTAAGGTGTGGGAGAAGTGGATTTACTTATAAATTCTCTAAAGAAATGTTTGCCAGAGCTTTTCTTTGTATTGTCAACTGCTTATTCAAGCAAAGTTAGTTTAGGAAGTTTCTTTTCACGCAAAAGAATTACTATTTGTTAAGCCTTAGGTTTGACTAGAAAACAAAATTTGCTGGTAGTTGTAAAATGTTCTGTTTTCAATAAAATGAGGATAAAATACAGTACTATCTTGGTGTATATGAATCCATTTTGATTTACAAGTAGTTCTGGTAATAGAACTTTTCCAAACTGAGAAATGTTATTTCGTAAAGACCACAGACATTGTGTATTGTGTAAAGCTAACTTGTAGTGTGACAGATCTTTAGTAGAATTTGTGTGCATAGCAAAGGAAGAGAAGAGAGGGTATTCCTAATTAAAATTTCCCAGTGAAACACCCAAAATTACCCATCCCCTCATGGGCAAATGGTCCAAGAGCTTTCCTTAAGTCCAATGTACCTTCTGGCAGAGAAACACAAGGGTAAAAGAGGCCAGGCAAGTCTGGGACAAAAGTAGTAAAACCAAAGTATAAGTGAAGACAAAAGTTGCCATTGTCTCTGGCAAGGATAGCCTTCCCATGTCTCTCACCCATGTGTCCCTTATAAGTGTTTCCACAAATCTCCTCAAGTCTCCACCAAGCCTCCCAAACTCCCGAGTGCAAGTCAGTACTGGAGAAACATGCACTTTTTCTAGCCCATCTGCCTTCCGTGTTATAGAGTTTCACCTGGCCTCTCAGCTCCACCCTTAGTTCCCAGCATTTTCAAAATCTCTATTCTTTTATTTTTAAAATATGTATATATAGAAATATACTTTTTGGGTTTTGCTTGTTGCTCATTAAAATGTCTTGCAAATCATAATTATATAAACCACATTCTATAGGTTAATATACAATTTGCAAAAGGTTAAAAACCAAGACTCTCATCGTACACATATAAAGAGTCAAAGAGCTGTTAACTTCATTGATAAGACAGCCAGCAGGATGATAAAGTAAGTCTAAAGGGGCATAGGACAAACAAAAGTATTTATAGTCACTGAGAGAGGGGGGAAATGCTGGAATAAGATTACTACGTTACTTAAAAATTGGTTAATGCCCATAAGGGCAATAAAGTTAACTTTTGGGTTATAATCTCTTGTGCCAGACACAAATCATTTGCATCTCTGAAGGACAAAGGTTACTTATGCATTGCTATCACACAAGGAATATCCGCATCAATCACTGTCTTTTTTCAACAATTTCTATCCACTTTTTAAAAACCATTTTCACTGTCATGTTGTATATGTTACTTATTTACCTTGTTTGTTAACTGCCTCCTCCATTAGAGTATAAAAGCAGAGCATTTTCCTATTTCTGTACATTCATTGTGATATCCCCATAGCTAAATTATACCTGGAAGACACAAGACACTCAAAAATATGTGTGGAATGAATAAATGAGTAAAAACGGAGAATGATTTCATTCACCTTGACTTGTGACCATAAACCCACTTTAAGAGGAAACGTATAAAATAACCAAGACCAAAGGAAATTAAAAAACAAACTAAATTACCTGAAGGATAACCAGTCTCAGTATTTGGTGTTAAAATAAAGAAAATTTCCAGCCTAACTTTCTGCAGACTTATAAAAATGACATGAGGTGGAAAAAGAAGCAACACCTGTAGAATATCACAGCAACATGGATGGAACTAGAAGGGATCATTATATACCATACACACAAATACAAGTACACAGTGAAATACCATTTGAAAATACCTCACTGGAAAAAGTTAAAACATCATACAATATCAAATGCTGGTATAGACGTACAGCAAAGACAATTTATTTATGCCGCTAGTGGAAGTACAAATAGAAACAACCACTTTGGAAAATAATTTGGTATTATCTGGCAAGGTTGTAGATGTGCATATCTTACACCTCAGCAATTCCACTCCAGGACAGGTATCTTTTAGAAGCTGTTTTATAATACTTACATATACATCAGGAGACATGAACAAGAACATCCATAGAAGAAGGAAAAGATTTCTCAAATAAGACATAAAACATTACTAAATTTAAGTTCATTTAAATTAGGAAGTTCGAACAAAATTAGAAGCCTCATTTATTAGAAAATAAAGAGTAAAAAGACAAGTCACAATCCAGAGAAGATATTTATACACTCATGACAGTGTGTTCTAAATTGAAGCAGCAAAAACTAATATCCAGAATATGGAAATGAGGCAAAGACATAAATAGGAGTTTCACAGAAGAAACTCAAATGACAAGTGAAATGTGAAAAAGTACTTGAACCCCTTTGGAAATGAAAAGTAAAAGCATACTGTTCTCCTGTGACCTGGCTCCAGATACACCACCAGAAGTAGA
Source organism: Scalopus aquaticus (assembly GCA_004024925.1). Classification (NCBI taxonomy): domain Eukaryota; kingdom Metazoa; phylum Chordata; class Mammalia; order Eulipotyphla; family Talpidae; genus Scalopus; species Scalopus aquaticus. Next base: position 30,347 of record PVIJ01012145.1, on the reverse strand, counting down.
AAGATTCTGACATTTTAGGGCCCTGAGAGCCAAGTTCAGATAGATAAGCAAAGGAGACCAATGCAATGCCAATGTCATGTCTTACCAAGGGATCAATGGTGACAGAAATCACCAGGTTACTGTAGAGAAATTGGTAGCAGGTATCGTCACTCGGTGTCCAACTGTCAACCCCCATGAGCCACAGTGAGCAGACAAAAGAAAACGCTGCCAAAACAAGATGGGAATTGCCCTATTTTTGGTCAAATTAAAAAATTTTTTCCCATATGGATTACCACTTGTACCTGTATTTTTTATTCAGTAGTTCCTACACTCACTCACTGATCTGTATTTCCAGCTCTGATAGGCAGCAGCTTTTTACATAAGCATATATAAAATTTGAGTAGGTGATTTTCAATTTTATTGTATTGGTCTGTTTGTCCAGCTCTTGCTAGTTTCACACATCTTTTACTATAGCTTTCAAATAAGTCTTGATATCAACTTTTTAAAATCTAAATTTGCTAGTCTTGACTCTTTGCTCTTCATATAAATTTTAGAAACATTTTGACAAATTCCACCAAAACATCCTGTTGCAATTTTAATTAAAATTTATTTGACTCAGTTTCATCAATTGTGGAAGAATTAAGTTTTCAAATCATTGACTCTCCAACCTATAAACATGTTTTGTTTCTCTATGTTTTTAGATCCTCTTTAATACCATTCAGTAAATCCTTCAAGTTTACTATAAGAGTCTTACATCTCTTTGGTTATAATTTCCCTAGATAAATTTATCACATTTTTCAATGATAGCTACCATATTAAAATGCAATTAACTTTGTATGTTTTAAATTTAAATCTGGTGATAATATCAAATTCTATTTTATGTCTAATTATATATACATATATATGTAATTAGAAACACACACCCACAATATAGATTATCATTTCCTTTGTAGGTTGTCATTTCTTCTAAATAACAATAGTTTTTAAAAATTTATTTCCAGTTATTTTTTCTCTATCTTATGGATTGTTTTGGATACGACTTTTATTATAATGTTATGTAGAAGCAGTGATAACAAGCATCTTATTCTTGTTTCTGACTCTTAAAGCATGCTTTACATTTCACCGTTAAGCTATATGCCTTTTTTTAGGTACTTATTATCAAGTTAAGATTGCTTTTTAAACTACAAATTGCTGCTGAACTTTATTGGATGCTTTTCTTAGTCTCTGTTGGCGTGATTATATTGCCTTTAATCTCTTGATGTAGTGAATCACGCTGATTCTCTAAAGTTGAACTAATCCTATTATCAACTCAGTTTAGCAGAGCTGTATAGTTTTTTTCTATCATTATATTTAGTTTGCCATTATTTGGTTTTAGGAGTTTGGCATCTGTGCTTATAAGCAAGAGGTCCTAAAAATTGCATTTCTTACACTGAATTTGTCTGGTTTTATCATCATTATACCCAACTTCAGAAAATGAACTGAGAAGTGTTTCTTCTCTTCTATATCCATTTTCTATTCCTTGAAAGTATGTTAGAATGTACCTTAGCATTGTCTGGGTCTGGTGGGTTTCCTTTGTATACATGGGGCAATTTTAATATATCAATTCAACCTTTATGGTTCTAATAATTTTTCCTGAATTTGCTCATTTGTGCATTTTCTCCTTTTAATTGCTGTTATTTGAGCATCACTATTTTCCTTTTTCCCAGAATCTTTGGTTTTGTTCTTTTGTTGTATCTTCTAATCTTTTCCATTTGAAGTTTAGTTCAATAACTTTAAGGTACATTTTTCTTCCTGACATGTAAGTATTGATAACTATGCTTTTTCCTCAAAAAAAAGTATGTATAAAAATTTCCAGACATGTATTATTTTTTAAATGCATTTCTAATTCAATAGCATTGTAATTAGAAGATATGGTCTGCATATCCTAATTTTTAAAAAAATTATTCAAGCTTGCTTTGGCCCTTAAATCTGGACAGCTTTCATAAATGCTTCACAGGGACCAAACAAAAGCATATATGACTCAGTGTACAAGTCTAAGGGTCTACATATATGTATTAGATCAAGCCTGTTAACTGTATTTTTCAGAGCTCTGCATTCCTACTGATATATTTTATGATTGATCTATTATTAATGCAGTTATATCAAAATCTCCCATGATGGTGGTACATTTGTTGATTCTTTTTGTAGTTCTTGCAAATTTTACTTCATGTGTTCTGAAGCTGTGCTATCAGGCCTATACAACTTTAGAATTATTAAATCTGATGAAGCAAATCTTCTGTCAATTGTTTACTCTTATCACAGTTATGCTTTTTGTTCTAAAGTTTATTTGTCTGATATGAATAATCACACCACCTCTATTTCCGTAGTGTTTCTTAGTGTATCTTTTTATATCCTTTGACTTTTAGTCTTGATCTTTTTTTTTTTATTTAATGGTTTTTAATTGCTGACTGGCTACAATATGATGTGATCTTAGGCAAGTCACTTAATTTTACGTTTTAAAGGTTAATAGTGGTAGTTTTTTCTATTATTATTTAATCGTTTGAACAGTGGTGTGCTGGCAAATGCTTAACAACCAGCTTGCAATGGAGAGGAAGCAGGATCTGATTTGTGGAATTTACTGATGTCCGTTGCGTCAATAGTTTCACTCTAATAGTCAAGCCAAATACAGGATGCCCAGTTAAATCTGAATTTCAAAGAAACAAGGCATAATTTTTAGTGTATGTCTCAAATACTGCATGGAAAATATTAATCTTTAAAAAGTGTTTGCTGTTTATTGTGAAACTCAAATTTAACTGAGTTTGAATGTATTTTTACTTGCTAAGTCTGGCAACACTACTCCCACCAACATGAAACCACCCAATGCAAAGTTTGGATGAGATATTCACAATCAACTCGTTTAAAAATAACTTCAGATGCCATATGAGTCACCCATTTAATGTACAATTCAAAGGCTTTTAATATTCTCAGACTTGTACTACCACCATGATAACTTTTATAACATAAAATTAAGTGACTTGCCTAAGGTCACACCATATTGTAGACAGCCGTCAATCAAAATGAAGTTTTACTTCAGCCAGAACTTAAAAATATTTGCTACTGAAATAACTTTTAAATTTTTATTTTTTAACATTTTATATAAAAAATTTCACACATACAAAAATAGCAAGAATAGTGTATGCATCTTCATATATCTATTACCTAGTTTCAACAATTATTCCTTTTCTATCATTCTTTTTTAACAAATCCTCTCTCCAAATTCACACTTTATTTTCCTTTATCCTGGAGTGGTTTATTTTTTCTTGTTTAAATTTTATGTTTCTTTTTTGTTATTTTATGCTGGACTATTTTAAAATAAATCCCAGACATCATATCTTAGATAAATACTTCAGATGTTTCCCTAGTGTATGAACACTTAAAAGGAAAAAGATAACATTATCATACTGCCCAAATTAATAATACCTTACTATATTTAATATCCTATCCGAGCTCAACATTCTCTGATCGTTTCCAAAATATCTTTTTGCAACTGTTCAAATGTAAAATGAAAATTCAAACATAGTGCACACATTCTACATGTCATTGCTCTCTCTAAGCTCCTCCTGGCTTATGACAGCTCCTTTTCTTTTTATCCTCTATGCCATTTGTTTGTTGAAGGAATAAGGTGTCTTTGTCCTGTGGACTTTCTAACAATCTAAATTTGACAGTATCTTCCTGGTGTCTTTAACAAGTTGCTTTATCTGCTGTCTTTCTCATAAACTAGTCATTAGCTCAAGAGGCATGATTAAATTCAGCTTCAAATTTTTTATATTAATTTTAGTAAGAATATTTCATAGGTGGCATAGTCTACTTTTCAATTAAAATGTGTGACAGATTTATTAAATGAGTTGAATCAGTGATTTTAATCAGTATGCCGCTTTTTCTTCTCCCATCGCTGCCTTCAAACAGTTAGATCTCCCCTCTCTGCTCTCAATGACATTTCAGGCAGATCTCTTACCTAGAGGGTCACTCAGATATGAGAAGAGTCTCACTCTCAACTATGGAAAATTCCAGTCCAGTCTAAATTAAATTTTAATTTCTTATCCAATTCTAGCCTTCCTCTCCCTCCCTCCCCTGCTTTTACAGCTGCCGGCCATAGCCTGGCCTTTCACTCCACTTGGTGGACAGTCTCTACGGTGTCCAGGGGCAACACAGAGTTTTTGCCCAGCCAAATGGTGGAAGTGTTACTTGCTCCCATAGCAACCTCTGTCCTCACCCTGCCACAGGGGCAGTTCCAGCCATCCTCTGGTCTGTAGATTTCCCTACACCCCTCAAACTCCAGGAGACTTCCTCAGATCCTCCTGAAACTGCTTATCTTCCACTCCTGCAGCAGCACAGAGCAGAACTATACATTCCTCCAGCCCAGCAAGCATCTGGCCAGAGAGGTCAAGTCTAGGAAGACTTTCTGGCCAGCACTTCCAATTCTCAGAGGTTCTCTCCCTGCTTCCTCTCACTTGGCTCCTGTGGGAGAAGCAATGTCCCAGATAGAAAGAAGTAAGAAATATCACCAGGGTCTCTCTCTTGTAACATCTCCCTAAAGAGGTAGCTGCCCTAATGAATCTCCGGCCTTCTCTGCTAAGGCAGTTGGAAATGACGGTTGCTGGACCTGGATGTCCATCTCATAGTAAGGCCTACGTACATTATTGAGGGCCCTTCTTTAAAATGTGGGGCTACCACTCAACCAATGTCTACAACTTGGAAGCTATATCTTCAGTTCTTATCAACAGGAAAATCTCAGCCTTCTCTCATACAAATCTATTATGATTTACCCTCCACCTTACTTTATAAAAATGCTACACAAACAGAATTTATTAATTTATTTTAAAATAAATTATTTAGAAACCTTAAATTTAAATTATACTCCCCAGGACATTTTTTTATGTGTCCACGGGATGTTGGTGAACATCACGCACAGAGCTGAGGCTTTCTCGTCTTCTGTCCTTACTCAAGAAGATCTGGGTGGCCTATTAACACCAACAAGAGCAAAGCAAGAAAAGGAAAACATTTCCCAACACAGCACATAGCACCTGGCAAAGAAGAAGGACCGCAGTGACACATGAGGTACATTAGATGCATCCAGTGTTGTCTATTACACCATACATGGAACTAGGTGCTTGTTTGATTCCTATGTTTTATAAGATACAATCTAAAACCATTTAAATTGATGTGTTAAGTCTGTGTATTTTTTTTAAATGAATGGGTCTAATTACAACTGCGAGGTGCAGAACTGCTTATTCCAGCCTTATCAGAACCAGAATTAGAAAATGCAAGGAAGACTTACTGACTCATTAAAGTCAGCTGAGTACATTTGTATTTTGCTCTCAACTAAAGTAGGAGTGAATAATAAACTAACAAGAATGGCCTGGTGGTGAATCAGCATCTTTGGATGAACACTACAGAGAGCAGGGTTGGGGGGCTGGCCAAGTTTGTTACATGAAATTGGACTGAAATACGGAGTTTTAAAATGTGGTTACTGTAATGAGCCAACTGAATCGTGTTAAACTTACTCCAGACATAGCTGGTTAAATATGCCTGAACCAAAATGGAATAGAAAAGAACACAAGGGACCATGAAGATGGATCACGGGTGAATTGGTGGTGGGCTACCCAAGGGGAATACAAAATGTAAAAGACATAAATAACAATAAAAATATATATTTATAAAAAAAATATATGCCTGAACCCAAGTATCATATATTCCAAATGTGTGTCCCTAACATAGCTCTGGGCTCACAGGAGGATCTTGATAAATATTTGTGGAGGGAGGAAAGGAAAAGGAATGGAGGGAGGGAATGAAGGTGGAAAAGGAGGAGGAAAGAAGGGGGGGTGGGTAGAAAGAGAATTTGGTTTTTATTACCTCATTTTAACAACTGAATAAGCATAAATTGGCTAATGGTCTTTTCATGGTGTGGTTAAGATGCTGAATTTAGGCCTAATGGTGCAAATGAAAGAAAAGTGAGAGTTTAATAAAATCACGTTTTGGTAATAATTGAACGGCTGATGGCATATGAGTTTGAAAAAGCAATGTTAAGTGTTTGGTTTTTATGTTTTTGTTTTTAACTCCAGCAATCATGAATTAACTTTGTAACATATTTAACATTCCAGAATACCAAGTCATCAATTTGTTCCCTTAGAAACCCCATTTTCCAAGCCGTTTGAATTAAATTACAAATACATTTAAACACAAAGACACTGCTAATTAATAAAAAGCAAATGTTCCATTGAAGAAGGCAATGTAGAATGCATGCGAAGAGCAAAACCGACAACACAGTTTCATGAAAAGACAGGACATAAGTCATTCTCTCCAACTCTGCGTCCTGTGCAGATTTCATAATTATTCTTTCTGTCTCCATCAAGTCTCAGAATAAATGCTGAAGAGAGGGTCATAGCTGTGCGACCCTGGTCTAAAGGCTGCACCCCTCCAAATTCCCTCTTCTCCTCCCTTCCTTTATGAGTTCGCCCCCTAGTGCTCTCATTCACCCCTCCAGAAGAATATGCAAGGATGTGAAGGGAGACGCTGAAATTGACTCATGGCCAAGGTAAGTTGCCCCTTCAGGGTGTTCTTTTGGTACTTTCTAGCCTCTAGATAACTTCCCCTATTTCCGTGGTCATAATTTCTTGTCCCTAGAACATAGACCGCCATAAGAATAAGGCTCATATTCTGAATCCTCATTGGACAGTATTTCTTGTGTACCAACACTGGATGAGGTCTATGTTAGACATTACAGTAGAAATGAACAAAATAAACATGGCCCTTATTTTGGAGGCGTGCCACCTTCTGAGGAAGAGAACCATCACATAAACCGAAATAGGAGACGGCAAACTGTGTTTGGAAGGAAGAAACCAGAGTTCAGGAATTGGAACAACAGGAGAGAGAGAACCTGACTGCGGGACCAGCAAAGCTTTTTGGGGAGCCAACATTTAATTTGGGCTCACACTAACTGAGGTTATTCAGGTTATTCAGACTTGTGTGAGAAGAGAGTGTGAGCCAGATGCAACAGTGTGGGCGGCCTGGGGCTGCCTTGCTGGGGTGATCCAGCGAGGGGAGAGAAATGGGGTGGGCCAGGGTCCAGATGCTGGGGAGTCCTGGCAGCCACGAAGGGGAGTTTGCCGTCTAAGTGTAAACCATCCCAGGCTTTCCGAGAAGACAGATATAATTTGTATACCATAGTGCCTTGGGTTTACTTGTCAGTATTGATGATTTACAAATAGAAAAATTAGCTTAAACAATGAATCAGTGATGCAAATGTGCAATTTCAGAGTTTTACCAACCCCTGGCAAGAAGATTAGTTACTGTAGCTTGCTTTTAGGAAACATGTAGGGCAAATTTGTTGATTTTCAGTCCCTTGCCATTCATTTTTCCTTTCTATGCTCTCCCCATCTTATTTTGGGTAAGACATCTCCTCATTGTGTACATTCTGAGTGCCCAGCTCTCGTTGGATTGGTCAAGAGACAGGCATGAGAACTTCGCTGTTCCAATTGGACTTCCTTTCTGGGACTTAGAATCTTCAGTAGAGTAATTAACAGAGGAGAAAATTGTTTGAAGGCATTCATTTCAGCCATGGCAACAGAAAAAGATACTGTGGATTTCAGTAGAAACCTCTGGTGCCCATGGCTGCCCTGCTTCCTTCCCTGGTTTCAAGCCTGAGTCTCCAGTTTTAGTAAATGTCTCAACAGTATGTTCATTTTTTTCCTTAAAGTGCTCAGAGTTGGTTTCTGTCACCTGCAATAAAAGAATCATAATGGAGTAAAAATCTATTTTCGTTCTAAATGGTGGTCACATCTTGATCTCAAGTTTTTAAAATCTTTCTTTGGGTACACTATTTGCTCTCACTGCCAATCTAATGGAATCTTTAACACTTTCTTTACTTCTCAACTGATTTTATTCTTTGGAATGTACTTTCTGAGGTGGAAGATTTGAAACCCTTATAAACAGTTATGTACTCTTTTCTCTTTCAGATTTCACAAAAAGACAGAACTAGTTTCCTATTACAATTCTGTCTTTGCACTATTTATCTATGTGTTTTTGTCTCAACTTTGTTTTCTTCCTTTGCTTTATTGAGGTAACATTGGTTTACAACACTGTGTAAAATTTAGAGGAAAAGGTTCACACCTCCTTAGATGTCTATCCCCACACCACACCCACCATCAAAGCACCCATAATCCTTTATCCTAGAATATTGGGACCCCTCCCCCACTTGTGCCGAGCCCCTCCCTCCCTCCCCCTCTAGTAGCCTCAATCCTATAGTCACATTTCTAAGGTCTGTTTTAATTTAGTTTTGTCAATTCCTTTCCCCCCTTCTTTATTCCACATACTCCTTCAGATTTATTTCACTTAACATAGTGCCCTCCAGTTCCATCCATGTTGTCACAAATGGCAAGAGTTCACCAGTTCACCCCAGCAAGGCAGAACCAGGCCGCCCACACTGCTGCATCTGGCTCACACTCTCTTCTCACTCAAGTCTGAATAACCTGAATAACCCCAGTTAAAGTGAGCCCCAAATTAAATGTTGGCTCCTCAAAAAGCTTTGCTGGTCCCTCAGTCCCTTAGCTGAGTAGTATTCCATTACCTATATATGCCACATCTTAATCTACTGCCCTGTTGATTTAGGTTGTTTTTGTAACTTGGCTACTTTAATAGGGCTGCATTGACATAAGAGTGCATATATCCTTTTGAACTAGTGATTTCTTTTATTCTTCAAGTAGGTATCTAGGAATGGATCACATGGTCTATTTATTTTTAATATTCTCAGGAACCTCCACACTGTTTTCTATAGGGGCTGGACCAGTCTACATTTCACCAATAGTGTATGATGTTTCCTTTTTCACCCTCACCAATATTTGTTGTTTGTGGTTTTTTAAAATTTTTTTATTTTTTATTTTAAAGATTTATTTATTTTTGCATACAAGCTGGGGTGCAGGCCAGCAGTGTGGGGCGGTGAGAGAGTTCACCAGAGACAGAGTGGGGAGCAGAACAGGCAGATCAACTGAAATACACTGCTGAGGGGAGCAGAAAGCGAGGCAGGAGAGGTCTGCCGTGCCATGTGGGAATCTCCCCAGCTGGACATCGAACTCGCGCCGCAGCTGCTGACAGCTCCACAGCGCAGTGCTTAACCTGTTGCGCCACCAGGGAGGCCCTGTGGGTTTTTTTAATATGTGCGCTTCTCACTGGAGTGAGGTGGTATCTCACTGTGGTTTTAATTTGCATTTCCATAATGATAACATGGTGTTGAACATTTTTTCTTGTGCCTGTTGGTCATGTGTATGTCTTCTTTGGAGAAGTGTCTGTTTAGTTCTTCTGCCCACTTTTGATTTCTTTTCGTTGAAGTGTATGTGTTCTTGTAGGTCTTGGATATGAGGCCCTTGTCAAATGTATGATGTACAAATATTTTCTCCCATTCAGAGGAGTGACTTTTTATTTTAACAATAGTTTCTTTTACAGTAAAAAAGTTTTCATTTATTCGGTGTTCTTTTGTTAGAGACCATTCTCTTTAATTTTTTTTTAAAGATTTATTTATTTATGCATACAAGCTGGGGCACAGGCCAGAGGCGTGGGGTGGTGAGAGGGCTCACCAGAGACAGAGTGGGGAGCAGAACAGGCAGATCAGAAATACACTGCTGAGAGGAGCAGCGGGCGAGGCAGGAGAGGTCTGCCGCACTACGTGGGATTCTCCCCAGCCGGGCGTTGAACTCACATCACTGCTGCCGACAGCTCCACAGCACAGCGCTCAACCCGCTGCGCCACCAGGGAGGCCCCATTCTCTTTAATTTTAACGATTGTTTCTTCAAAGTGTATTCCAGAGAAACTAGTTCCATGGGGTGCCTCCAACTAAAACAATGTTAGTTATTGAGTAAGTCTGCATAGCAGCAAAGACTCTACCCTGTCTTAGGGTTTCAAAGAACATTCTAGCATTTTAAAACACCTGAAAAATCCTGTAGCAGAGAAATCTGAGTATTTTCTCAGTTTGATACATTTTCCTAGATGCATCTATCTGGCTATGTTACTCTCCTTCCTGGGAAACTAGTTAAAGGACTAGCCTGGTGTGGGACTCACTTTGGGAAGTGCTGCTTTTGATTATGAAAGCTAAAGTGGAGTTTTCCCATTCTCTCTGTGCATCATGTTTGCTTGGCAGTGGGTTTATCTCTTTCCTTGTTTCTCCTGCTTGAAAAACACATTCAACATACTTTGATTCTCCTTTTCAGAATTTTTAAATTATGGCCTCAATCCGTCCTGCTGCATGCCACACTCTTTGGCCTCATTCTGAATACATCCTTGAAATGCCTTTTACAGTAAAGTCCAAGTGCTCTGAGAGCAGTCGCAATGTTTATGTTTGATTTGTTTTATTTCCTTTGCTGTTTGAAAGTCTTCTGAGTGTCCCTATAATTAGGTGTGCTGTGGTAGAGGAAAAGCGCAACATTCAGCCCATGCTGGCGTTGTGTGCATATCCACATGAAAACACATGCACACGCACAAATACGTATCACAGAAAAAACATTCTATTCTCAAGGTCACCTCAAAGACATCTGCTGGTCATCGGAGGAAGCCGCAAACTATCCAAACTGAGATGACAAGTATGGATGGAGAGTGAGATTGTCTTTCTCACAACTTGCCCTGATTGGTCCAACAAATCCATGAAGAGAGAAGGTCAGGGCTCCAGAGTAAGGCCAGACTGGTCAGAAGGAAGAGCAGGGGCCAAAGATTAGCAATGGTGGCTTTGACCTTGATCCAATGGCAACAGCTAAACGGACACAATTGTGTCTTTAACTCTGTATTCACTTGCTGATGAATTCACTCAGCCAACATTATTGAGCACTTGCCCTGTTAAGGAATTCTGCTTGGTTTCTGCTTTTACAGAGCTTACTGTCTGTCATATTAGGCCACTGGGCTCTTAAATAAAAATGTGCAATAGAACCTAACAAGAATTATGTTAGAAATGAGAATAAATTGCTTTTCTGCATTAACTTAGGTATTTAGATATATTCTATGACTTAAGCTTTTGTTGTTCGAGAAATATATTGTTTCACGAATATGCCTTCAATTTTCTCTACTAGCTCATATTCATTCATGTTCACTGTTTTATAGCACTTTCACAGTATTCCATTACAAAGTATAACATGAAACTTAAATTATCATAAATGTTGCTATTCATGAATGTTCAGGTAATTTAAACTTTTTGCAGCATTGCAGTAATGTTTGTATGTACACCTGATGGAGGTAAAAGTTGTCAATAGTGGATTTAACTTGTGTTTCCATGACTGGCATCTTTCATTTGTTTACTGGTCCTTTGGGAGTCTATAAATTCTTTTATCCTTCCTCTCTGTAAAATGAAGTATAGGGGTATCTCTAGAGCACACCCTAAGTTAGTATTGCTTGTCCTCCTAGTCATACAAAAAGTACTTGGTTTACTAACACTAATGACAATTCCTACCTTCAAAATAAGCATCCTAAAAGAAAAATATCAAATGGTATCACTTATAGGAGGACTATAAGAGAGCCAAATGAGAAATCAGAAGGAGAAAATAGCACACAAAACATGAACAAAAGCAAAAACTATCAGGTAACCACAAATAAGAGACATTCTGCAAGGGAGGAGGAGGAAAAGAGACCAAAACAGAGGAGAAAAGAGCACAAGGGACTATGAACTTTGCTTGGGAGATTAGAGACTCTCCACTCACCTCTAAATTGTTTGCTGGGCTTCTATTGTAAAAAGATAAAAACATTTACAAATATAATGCAAGTTCCCTGATAATCTGAAGCAGCACCTATGCATAGAGACCTTTGTCAATATACCTCATCTCCAACTGGACCCTCTTCGGTATTAACATTGGATGCAATTTTGTTGTTTGTAACTCCCCGTTGAACATCAGCTTGGACCGTGGTCAACCCCTGTGGAGATCAGAGACACAGACATATCTTGTTCTTGACTTTGGCTTTAGCCTCTACCTCTTCCCCATGAGCAAGACTCTGAAGTTCTGCTTGTCCTAAGTCTGACCTTCTAGAATATGACAAGCTGTCCTTTTCCCTCAGTCATCAATGTCTCAATGAAATATAATTGCTATTGATTTGAAGTTCTAAACAAACAGAACTCATTTTGATTCTGTGAAAGCTCTTTCTTAAAGATAGGAAAGTGTTGATGGTGAGTCATAAATCTCAAGAGAAAAGGTGGTACTTGTCCTTCCTATCCAATTTCTTCTCATCACATTTTTTTTTTCTTTTTGGGCTTCAAACATTTCAATCTAAGCTAGATACTTATTTAAAATCATTTTTGTGTTACTTGGCAAGTATCTGTTACAATTTTACAAGAAAAGAATCAAGTCTTATATTTCAGTGGATTTTTATAGTTTTGGTCAGCTATTCCTTCCAATTTGGATTGTGGAAATACTGTGGCTTTTAGTTTATAAAATAGGCCATTCACTACAGCATTATGTGGACAGAAAGTTCGATGGAACATTACGTCAAGGGGAAGCAAGTGATTTTCTGCCAAGCTCACTCCAGGCACCCTGACATGGCCCAGTTCTGCACTGAAGGAAAAATAATAACAATTCTCTACTCTGTACCTACTTCTGTACTTATACACACAACTATACCCCAACAGCAGCCCTGCGCTCCTCTTTCCCTACCCTTATTCTTCTGGAACATGAATATTCTGTTTGATCCCATTTAGCTAGAAATACATCTGGCAGATGTCAAAATTCTGAGAAAGGCAAACACTGTTCCTCATCACATGGAACAAATCATTTGTAAGCCCAACGTGTTTTTCATAATAGATCTTAGAGAGAGAAACAAGATCAAGTTGCACATGAAGAAGCATTTCAGAGAGAATTTTATCACTGCAAGTCACTAGTCATATTTTATGCTTTGAAAGGGAAATGAACATCAAATATTTATTCCCATAAAAGCACATTTAATGCAGGAATTCTGAAGTTTGATTTGTTTGCCAGAGGAAGAATTCTGCCCTGACCTCTAAACAACCTATAGGGTCGAAGGTGTCAACCCTAAAGTGGGAGGATTAGCCATATTTTTTACTCAAGAAGTTTGGACGGCAAGTTCATTATTAAACATTAAAATATGAATGGTGGTTTTCAAAATTAAATTTTGGAAAATTGAAAATACATTTCTAGAATTATTTTATTATTTCCAAGGTTACCCTTTACTGCTCGGCAGCTTTTGAGTGGCTATGCCTTGACAAATGTTCTAATTTACTGTTCCCAGAGAGAAGCGATGCTTAAGTATGAGAGGGGGCGACATATTGCCCACTCACTGTGTGACCCTCAGTCACACACACACGAAAATGTGTATTTGTAGCTGAAGGGGGAATCAATTTTATATATTGATCAAAATATGGTAACACACCATAAAATTGAGGAACACCTCTGTGCCGTGTAGCCAGGTGCAGAAATACTGCCTTAGAACTGGCTAAAAAACAGCTTTTCCATGTTCTCATTAGGAAAACCAGCAAGGTGGCAGCAAAATGAAGACTCCAGGCTCACCTCCTCCAAACACACACAAAAACCTGAGCTCCTATGCTTACTGCAGCACTATTTACAATAGCCAAGATACAGAAACAACCTAAATGTTCCAAAACAGTTGACTGGATTAACAAGATGTGGTATATATACATAATGGAATTCTACTCAGCCATCGAAAAAGATAAACTCATGCCATTTGCAAGCAACATTGGTAGAGCTGAAAGGGATTATGCTAAGTGAACTAAGAAGTAAAAATAAAAATATCAAATGGTTTCACTTATAGATGGAACATAGGAAAATTGAACAAAGGATCAGGAAAAAGACACATTTTGCAAACTGATCATAGATCTAAGGCATACAGCAGGGGAGGGGGAAGGAGAAGCGTCAAAACTGGGAGGGAAGAGCACAAGGGACTATGGTGATGGTGCATGGGTGCTAGGGTGGTGGCAGAACTATGGGAACTACACCTGAGGGGAGAAATCAATTACTGTACAGAAATGAACAATAATGTAGGGAAATAAATGAATTTAATTATAAAGAGATAAGCCAGTGGACATGAATAAATATCCCGAGACCCTGAGGTAAAGAGGGGTAAGAGGAAGAGATGGGGTGGGAAAAAAAAGTCTCATAAGATACAAAACACTAGAGATGTTATACATATTGCCCTAAAATCTTAATTCCAAATAGTTCTCAGAATCATTTTTAACCAAAATGAACTTTCATCAATACATGATTAAAGACTCACTGACTCCAACAGCCTTAATCAGTACCTATATTTCTGGTTTCCCTGGTTATGTGTGAGCTGACTCTCATTTGTAGCTGAGGGTCTTGGCTATAGGGCTGTGTTTTTCAAAGTATTTCACAGGCAAGACATGAATTTCAGTGGTACATGGACACAGCACTAAGAGAGTCAAATTATTCCTTCTACTAACTTTTTTTTTTTTCAATCACCTCTTGTCTTAAGAGTAACTCAGATGGATGGAGCCAGGAGGCCTTAGAATCAGAGTTTCCAGTGGGCTACCTTTCCTTGCTAGAATTTCACAGTGGTGTTTTGCTTTTATTTTTACAATCCTCTTCTGTCCCGACAAAGGATGCTGGTTGTTTAGCATATTGTAAAGGCTATGCAAGAAGAGAGGAAGGGAGGGAGGGAGGAAGTGGGAGGAGAGGGGGAGAGGGAGGGA
>PVIJ01012145.1:0-15582 GCA_004024925.1 Scalopus aquaticus | reverse complement strand
GGTGCCTACCAGAAGGATAAATTGTAATTATCCATTTTCCTTCTTTTCCCCAATAGGTAGAATGTCCATGGGGCAGAGAGATAATCTTGTTTATTGTATTCCTAGTACTGAGTGCAGTGTCCAAAACTTAAAAATGCTCAACAAACATTTCTTTAAAGGAAACAAGTAAAGCAGCAAGGAAGAGAGGGCGGATGGATTAAAGTGAAAAGATGAGGGTGCTTTGCTAACCTCTGTAGAACAGGGGGTGGTTTTTAGGGAAGGAAAACTCAGCCATGGGAAGGACTCTGGGAATGAAGTCAATACTTCCATTCCTTCAAAGCACAAATGAGCCTCCAGTGAAATGGAAGCCACAGGCAACATGCCACCGCCCAGTTCCCAGTAGAACCTCTGTGGATACTGAGCAGCTGAGCTACAAAAGTGCATATGAGACCTCCATGGAAGGACCACCCAGACTGGGTAGCAGAAGGAACTATGAAGGATGAAGGAGGGAGGACTCTGAAGTACTTTTGCCACCTGCAGAGAGGCATGAGAAGTTATACTGAATGTGTATAAGCTGCTCTATATTGCACAATATAAAGATACTACTTAGTTATAAATTCCTCATGAGTATCATTTTAATGGCTCCATAATATTTAATCAAACAGTGGTAATAGAACTGTTCAGCCATTACTCTGCTGCTGTGTTTGTGGCTGGTTCTCATTTCCCACTGTCATACATAGTGTTGTAATGAATGTTTTTCTAAACCTCTTTACACAATTGTATGAATATCTCCTTAGGTTAAGTTCCTAGACATGAAATTGTAGGGTAAAGTGAATGCACACCATGTGTGTCAGCGTGTGTGTGTTTGGGTTTACCGTCACACTGGCTCCAGATATGATTACAAACTTTGGTTTCTGATGGAGGAAATTACTTGTTTCCACACATTGGCTGAGACAAGGTTTTATTTATCTTTATAAAGTTGCCAATCTGGTAGATGAATAATAATAGCTTATGATTGTTTGGGTTACATGTGGTAGTCCTCTGTGCTGCCCACCAAAATTTTCTGACTTCCCACCTCACAAATATATAGAAGGATTGAATTTCAGGGCCTTTGAGGCTAGGTGGGGCCAAGTGACATGTTGTGGTCATTGAATTGTGAATATGTAATGACATGTCACTCAGGACAGGGTAATTCACTGCTCTACCAGTGTAAGACTTTGCAGAGCTCTGTAGTTTAGTTTCTAAATATTTCACTTGGCTATTCATCACCAGCAATAGCACCAGAAAGTGGCCCGGGTCCCATAGTTGATTAACATGGACATGCTGGATTATTTAATCCCATGGAACAAAACTGCCTATCAAATCATGATGGATATGAGCAAAAACTAAACCTTTGTTGTCGTAAGCCTCTAAGATGGGGTTGAGTAATTATGCAGAATTATTACGTAGACCATCATGATTGATATATTAAACACCTTTGTTCCCATGAAGCCAAACACATTTTCCTACGTGTACCAACCATTTCTGCTTTGTTTATTGATGAATGTTAGTTTTCTTCATGTTAATTAAGTTTAACGTACTCAACTACACATTTGTCAAAGCTGAACTTGATCCCTACTGAGGTATCAGGGAGAATGATGATGTCCATGAAATACAACATCAGGTACAGGTCTACCACAACAGACTTTGAAAATTTATTAAAGTGATGTGCTCTCATTTCAAAGGTAAAATAAAAAAAATAATATGTACATTCTGGATCTTTGAGTGGCTCCTTTCACTGAGGAATAATCTTAATTTTTATGGTCTAAACGGTTTCTTATGTTGTCATGTGTCACTACTAGACACATAGACTAAGACTTAAATCTTAAATAATGTTTTTGTACCAAATGAGAGACAAAGGATGACTCAGCATATTGTCTACTGTAAGATCAAAGAATAAATAAGCAGAATAAGTTAAGAGGATTGTGGGAGCACTGAGTCATTCAACAGCCTTGCATCAGCACAAGCAGGCCCAACTGAAAGAATCTGGCACAGAACTCTGTACCATTTTTATGCTGTCACTTGTTCAGTTGTAGTCCTTTGCTTGCAAACAACAGAAACAGATTTTGGCAAATTCCAGCAACAGAGAAGTGTTTGGAATAATACAAGAAAATACAATATTGAGGAGGAAAAAAAAAAAAGCATTCTCAGAAAGAACCAGACGAGTGCAGCTCGAGAGATATCAGTACCAGAAATTCCTGGAATAGCACATTTTGGAAGCTGCCAGCAAAGTGGCTCAGCCCCAGCCAACTTTCAATGGTGTGCCTTATTCTAGATTTAAATGTATAAGTTCAATTGGGTAATATGCTCATAAGTGATTGACGGGACTGGAAGGTAGACAATATGGGACTTCAAAATGCTTAAGTTTGAGATGCCTGATAAAAATAAAAGGTTATATATTCTCAAGGGACATTTCTCGAGGGTTTGCTGAATTTAATTCTTCCTGGGCAGAGGAGCTCCCATAATCTCTTCCTTGTAAAAGAAAGAAAATTAAAGTCCAGAGAGGCATTCAGGAAGAACATAAATTATAGCAAACACTTGCAACTTGATAAAATATTAAATTAGGGCATATTTTTAAATATAAAACAAAACAGAAATACACTTCAGAGTTCAAACACCTTTCTCACTGTCAAGTTCTCTTAAGTGCTCTGCAATGGCTCACCCCACCCTACCCCACCCTTTCAAATCATGCTATCTACTGGTTCTTTCAGGAAATTCTATTTATGCTTTTCTTTATTTGTTCCTTGGTTTACTTTTCATCAATATCAACAGAGTCTCTTTAAATTTTTTAGTTTTCTTTTTACATTACCCTACTATTTGGAGTCTATACAACAAAAAATCACCTAGAAACCAATTGGGGGTGGGGGGAGGAAGTTTAGATAATAGCTGGGATCCATAATTTAAACATTTCTCCATAACATTGATAGTGCCTCCAAAATTTTTCATTTTTATTTAATTCAAATATTTTCTATTTTCCTCAGTCACTTCCTTTTTTGACCCATGGGTTATTTAAATGTGTGTTGTTTAATTTCCAATTATTTAATGATTTTTCATATAGCTTTCTGTTATTAATGTTTAGTTTGGGGGCTTTTTTTCTCCTATGGCTCAAAGGCATATTTTTGCATGCTCTTTTGGGCTGGAGTAGTCTACACTGTTAATTAGATCAAGTTGGTTGACTTTTAATTATTATAGTCTACCTCCAAACAGTGGTATGCCCCACAACAGTATCTGTCAGTTCCTGCCTCCCATCTTCTGTGCTACTGTTATGTTACATTAGATTTTACATATGTTATATACACCTACTACAGTTATACTAATTTTTGTTTAGTAAATTACCTATCTTTTTAGAGAACACAATTTTTTTTTAAATTCATATTTACCTTAATTTATGCCATTATCAGCCTGCGTTGTTTCTTTGTGCAGATTCCAATTTCTGTCTGACATAATATTGCTTCCACATGAAGAAATTCCATTAACATTACTAGGAGTGCAGGTCAACTGACAATTCATTACTCAATCTTTGTTGGTTGGAAAAATTCTTTATTTGTCCTTCACTTTTGAAAGATACTTTCTATAGTTTTGTTCTTTCTGTATATTAAAGATGTCACACTATGTTGTCCTGACTTGCATAGCTTCTGACAGGAACTCAGCTAATAATCCATATTTTTGTTCCTCTGTAACTCATCGTTTTTTTTTTTTCTCTGAATGCCTTAAATATCTCTTTTCCTGTAGTTTGAATATAAGCATTGGATTACAGCAGAGTACAGTGGAATACAGTGAAGAACATCATGAAAACAACTAATAAAATAACAAGTCTGCTTGAACTGATGATGAACCTACTTGGTTTGGGATGGTTGCACAACAAATGGCGTAGTCGGCAGGATAACTCAATGCAGACAGGTATGAAGCCCTCTGAAGACCTCAGGAGGGACTGAGGGGTGGCAGGCCATGAGCATGTAGTGCTTGGTGGCAGACCTCTTCTGTGTGGGCATCTTTCCAGAGGTGGCCCAAGGAGGATGAGTCCCCGGTGCAGGTGGTGAGAACTCTGCATACAGTGGGGAAGGCATTGGAAGACATGGTGCCTGCTTGGAGTCAGGACTGGGAGTTGAGTGTGCCCTCACAGCTCTGCAACTGGAGTCCAGGAGCTTCTAGAAGACCTGAAGAAGCTGCATAGGAGGTGGACAAGGTCTGAGAGCTGTAGGAAAAGACCTGTGTGGAAGAGACAGCCTGAGAGGACCAGCCCATACCATAGCCCTGAGACACCAGGCTCGTCAGGAAGAAAGAGTAAAGCACTGATGGACTGGGACTAACAATCCTGCCAGAAAGTAGATGTTATGACTATGGGACCAGAAATGGAAGGTATCATTTGTACACCCCAGAAGATGGGAATCAGAGGGTAGCCGGTGGGCCTCGGTGGCCAAAAGCAGCCTGTGCACTCCCTGGTACTCGAAGGGCCACAGCCCAGAGAGGCAATGGCCAGAGTAGAGGAAGGGGCAGGCATGAGAGAAGGCTTGTGTGAGGTTCTCTGCAGCCAGGGAGAGGAGATGTAAAAGCCAACTTAAGGCAAAGGCTGGTGCCAAGGTTAGGAAGCCCTGAGTGGTTGATAAGCGGCTGAAAGGTTGTTAAAAAGAAGGTCAGTGAGAGCCTCTCTGGTGGTGCAATGGGCTAAATCTCAGCACTATGAAGCTATCCGCAGCCATTGCAGCACAAGTTTGACCCCTGGCCAGGGAGCTTCACACATGGCACAGCAGATGTCTCCTGCCTTGCCTGCCGCTCCCCTCAGCAGTGTACTTCAGTAGATCCGCCTGTTCTGCTCCCCACTCTGTGTCTGGTGAATCCTCACACACACACACCGCCCCACCCCACCCCCGACACACCTCTGGCCTACGCCCCAGTTCTTACATGCATAAATAAATAAATCTTTAAAAAAAGAAAAAGAAGGCCAATGAGTCTCTTAATATCACCTATGTGTGATGACCTGTTCATTATTGAATGAGGGTGAGGTGCTGAGGAACCCATCCTTGGGAGACAGGTGAGGAACGTGGCTTATGGCCACAGCCAAAGAGGGGACCCAAGAGAGGCCACATGTGGAGTTTGTATCCACAGATCCCAGGCCCATGCATATGTATAAAGGGTTGGCCTGAGTGCAGGGGTCTGCTCGTCACATTGGTGGCTATGAAAGCTGAGTGTTGGAGTGACGGCAGAGAGTACCCCTGGAGACTGAGTGATAACCTCCCCAAAAGTGTGTCGCCAATCTCAAGAGTTGAGTGCATCTTGGGGGTGGATGTGCTGTGGTTCCCCTCCTTGAATGAGCAGTGCCTTCAGCAACAGAATTGGTGGCGCATCTGTTGGTGCCAATAATCTTGTTTTTTGCCCATAGGTTGGTATCCTGCCTGGGCTTACTTGTATTATGTTATATTTTGCTGCATTGTTTTTCTGTGGGTCATGTTCATATTCACCAATGGAAACTTATACGTAGACTTATATATAGATTGTATGGCCAAAAAAAAAAAACCTGAGGGAGTGGATTGTAGGGTAAGTGAAACAATAATCAGGATTTTCCACCCTCCCACCAATGATAGACCCCTGTGGGCCTACACACATGCCTGGTGGCAGAGTATGACGGAGTATGGTGGAGTACAGTGGGGAGCAGTGGATTACAGTGGAGTACAGTGGAATACAGTGAAGAACATCATGAAAACAACTAAAAAAACATGTCTGCTTGAACTGATGATGAACCTACTCGGTTTGGGATAACTGCACAACAGTGGGGTCAGAAAAGATTCTCAGAAGTGGGGGCAGAGAGGATTGTCAATCATAGAAGACAAACCCAACTCGACCTCAAGGCAATAATTTCCACAGTTATTCCATCGGATAACACTGTGAAAGAACATCCCTTGCTTTGGCAAAATGCAGTTCTTGTCTTTAAAGACTGCCCACCTGTGTCTATGCAGGTGTCTCTCTCTCTCCCTTTTTTTCTTTCCCCAATAAACTTGCCATGTGCTGATGAATGGGAATGTCTGCTGAATTATTTCTCAAAAGGATGCAAGAATCCCACACACTAAACCTCATTATCTGAGCTCCAAAAATGACACAGGAAAGAAAGAAGTCATAAGCAGGGTCGATAGCAAAGTCTAGAGGGCAAGGGCAAGTGAATCTGCAAAGCTAGGTAAACTGAGTCCAGTTTGAAAGGAAAGCCCTATAAGAGCAGAATCTGGAAGTGGCATGTAGCGCCTATCCCCTTCCCACTGGTAAGAAGCCAGTCACATTGCCAGTTACCTACAAGAAAGACTGGGGAGTTCTACTGTATCTGGGAGGCCATATGATCATCCTAACACTCTACTGATGTAGAAGAGAACAAACATGGGAGAGTCAATTAGTCTCTACCACAACAACACATGTAACTTTTCTGTATGACCAGATCATGTCCCACATGCTTCCATTAATGATCATATTTCAGAGGATACCAAGCCATTCCAGCCAAGAAATCCAGCTGTTCCACTGGTATTGAAATTAGAGGATCACTGTGGACTATAAACTGAGTTGCTATGTTAGTAAATACAACTATAGAATGCCCAGTTAAATTTGAATTTCAGATAAGGAACTGTTAAAAATAAACAAACAAAAAAAAAAGATAGGCCCAAAATGGAGGAACTTATATTAAGTCCACCAAGACTTAATACCTAATCTAACTTGGGTCTCATCTCCCCACCCCACCTCATGCCATTTCAATCTTCTCCAGGAATGTAATCTTACCTGGTCAGTATGGAATTTTCTGGTCAGCACAGCAACATAATCTTTTTGGTTCCCCAAAAGAAAATGAGATAATCTGTCACAACTCCTATCTAGTCCCCTAAAACAGATTACCTAAACCTGACATAATTACCTCTTCCCTTATCTTCTCCTTTGTCTGCTTATGAAAGCCTTTCATTTCAAATACCTTTTTACAGTACCTCTCTACTTGTAAGAAAGGATATTGTTCCATTCACAAATTGGTTAATAAAGTCAATTAGGTCTTTGAAATTAACTGCAAGATTTTTGTTATTGAACACAGCAACCAAAAATGTTTTTAGCATAATTATGTTCCAAATACTGCATAGAACACACTTACACTAAGAAAAATTTTGTTGACTATTTAAAATTCAAATTTAACCGGGTAGCCTATATTTTATCTGGAAACCTTATTTTTAGGTGGATTGTAAAGAAAAAAGACCAGTAAAGGCATCTCAGATGGCTTGATGGGGTATTTCCTTCTGTGTAACAATGAAATCTCATATATTGTGTAGACAATGATCGCGTTGACTAGTTCTCTTGTGGCAAGATGTGCCAGTTTGGTATACTGACAATTCTGTTCCTATTACTCACATATTCAAAAACTAGATTTAAGATGGTCAACTTATCAATATTGGTCAAGGCTCTTAATCTATAAAACTATAATTTTAGGTTCAGTTCTGCTCCAGAGAGAATACAAGTATTAACCAAACAAACTCATAGAAGGCTTCCAGAAAACCAGAACACCCAAATCAATAAAACTAGTCAATCCTTAGCAAAATTGAGAACTAGATAGATAGATAGACAGACAGATAGATAGATGATAGATGAATTTAGTTAGGTAATTACATACCAATCCACACTTTATAGCATAAAATTTATTATTTAATAATAGCAATCAATAATCAAATTGACTCACTCTGATGATAGGGTAATTTGGAATATCGTTTTCACCAAGGAAGAGTTCAAGAAAGAATAATCTCCCACACTGTTTTCAAGTGTAGAAAAATAAATCCCCGACAGATGCAGCTAAGGTCTGGAAGAATCTCTTTGGGCCTCAATGCAGCCTTTGCCTCAAGTCACACACACTTTCAGCCCACTGCAAACATCTCAGGTGATCATTCAAAATGCAATTTAACCCTTTGCACTCCGAACCATTCTGGACATTGGCTACCAGCTACTCGACGCTACTTTGCGGCGGAAACGTGCATTTACAGACCCTCGTATTATTTAGTATAATTTTGGAACCAAGTAACATATTATAATGATATTGGACTTATATGAATTGGGTGACATCGAGGAATGTATATTTGCAAAAAAAAACAATATTTTATTGTTTATAATTTTGTACAGTATGATAAGTTTTGTAACACTCCCCAATATACATTGCAGGCTGATTAGTGCATGTTTGACAGTAATAAGTGGTTTGACATCTGCCACCAGGTGTTTTCCTGTTAGAACACACAATGCAGTCCCGTTTTCTTTGTCCCACAGCGGGAATATGTAGTTCATTGTTTAATCTGTTGTCCGCAGAAGATGTGGATGGCCGCGTTCTCGATACACAAAAATTTTGATTTAATTTCTTGTGCCATTTCAAGATAAAACTTCAGGGAAACATGCATGTCTCAAAAAGTTGCGTTGAAATAACTCAATTCCCCGTAATCACTAATAAACTTCAATGGCCCCTGAGAGGGGACATCTGAGTGATATGCTAGAATTCCGATGTCCCCTGAGAGGGGACATCTGAGTGATATGCCAGAATTCTGATGTCCCCTGAGAGGGGACAGCGGAGTGCAAAGGGTTAAAAGTACCTTTAAGAAATTAGAATTCTTAGCATGGCACAATTTCTGGCCCCTATTGCTTTTCATATTCCTTCATTAGTCATTAATCATGTCTTGATCGCTTGCCTTGCGGGGAGCATCGTGTTGGCATTGCATCTTTTCAAAAGCCATTTTTCTTTGGTATCAGTCAATCCTTTTGCTTTATGATGAAAATGGATGGCTCTGAACCTGGAAGGGCTCCTTTGAAGAGACCAATCTGATCTGCCAAATGCTTTATTCTCACCCCCCAACCCCACCCCAAACCTACTCCAGGTGTTCCCATGACCACTTTGTGTTTCTTTGTGGCTTCTCTTTGAAATGCTGCCTCAAGCATGTGTCACAGGACTCACAATATCATGAAGGAGATATTGGAAATGCAGAGGACAGGCAGAGGACTGTGTCCTCCACAACTACTCCCTTTTGTTAGCAAGGAGAATAGGTTGCCCACAAAAGATCACTCCATGCCCGACTCCCTCAGAGTACTATTTTCAGCCTCCTACCTAATTACTCAAGCCCAGGACTTTCTCTATTAGAAATGGAGCCAGCATTCTCCCCAGCTGCGCAGTGTCCTGAGGATAAGTGCTAAATGGAGAGACCAGCATCAAACACCCATGAAACGGAACCTACTTCCTTGTGTAGACCCGCTATGTGAGCAACAGGGTCCACTTTGCATAGATAGTGTTACAGGGCAACCTCAATATACAATGGGGTGCCTGACTGTGGGTTCTCACAGGTGTGCTTAAAAAGGACTTATAATAAGAACAATGGCAGGCACTCACAAAAAGGTTAATAAAAGGTTTATTTACAAAAAGGAAGGGAAATAAAAAAAATAACTCAGAGACAAAAGAGGAAAAGAGAGAGAGAGATAAATCTCCAAATACGTCCTACCAGATTCGAAGAGCTGGAAACCCCCAATGGCACGCCGTAGCCCGGTGAGAAGCCAAGAGAGCTCTAAGGTCCAAAACTCTGGTTATATATCGCTGCTTAACTCCACCCCTCAGTTCCCAGCAATCCTCTCTTCGGGATAATAATGGAATTAAGGGATTAGTAGCCCTTAGTGTCTTGGATCTCTTTGGTCTGAGGTGGGGTCCATAAACCTATTTGTGGAGTTTGTTGCAGATGTCCTTTCCCCCCCAACAATTGGAACGCAAGAAGTCTGAGCACCTGAAGTGACCACCCACTCAAGTTACAGCGATCTCCACTCAAGCGCCACTTCCTCCACCACCACCACCATGATCCTGAATTGACAAGATTTCCTAAGATGGCCACTCCCCGGGTCCTTTAATGGGATTAAGGCTAGGCAGGGGCAACATTTTAATCTTTTATGGGATCTATGTGGTGTAGCTTGACATACAACATGTGGGAAAGAGTAAACAGAGAGATCAGGCACAGGGACGGAGGGGAGACTTGTGCTTCTACCCCGCTTCAGTCATATTACTTAAGCTTACCATGCCCTCAGTTTCTTTTTATGTTAAAAAGTGCTAAGAATAGCACCTAACTAAAGGTTGTTGTGATGATTAAATGGCTTAATATATGTAGAATATTTAGAACATAAGGAGTACTCAAAAGATATTTTTCCTTTTAAAGGAATGCATTGAATATTCACTGTATTAGCTTCTTATTGCTGCTATAAGAAACAACAACAAATTTAGTGACTTAAATTAACACGAAAGCATTTTCTTTCATTGCTGGGGATTAGATATTTGAAATCAGTTTCATTTGGCTAAAGTCAAGATGTTGGCGGACTGATTTCTCCTGGAAGTTCTAGTGGAGAATCTATTTCTTTGCCTTTTCCTGTTTCTCTAGTTGTATTTCCTGCTTTTTTCCTTTTTGCTTTTTTTTGGGGGGGGGGACGGTAATGGCCCATTCCCCCTTTACCAAAGTTAGTAGCATTATCACCCTCAAATCTCTCTCTCTGCTGCTGTTATCACATTGTCTTTTGCATGACTCCTCTATAGTCAAACCTCCCTCAGGCTCTCCTATATAAAGGAGACAATGGGAAGACAGAGGCATTTGAAGTGATATGCTGCTAACTTAATCTTCTCTATTTCTTCATAATCTCCGTGAGAGGAGGGAATTCTCTGTGAGGAACCTGTTATGGGGACTGACAACTAGCAGACAGTCAATAATGTTGCTGAATGAACATACTGTGTGTGAGGATTATGAGCTTCTTAAAACTAATGGGGGGAGGGAGGAGGAGAGAGAAAAAGGGGTAGAGACATTATTTATTTACTTAATCTCCCTTTCCCTATTAAGGTTTCACGCCCCAGACAAAAGGAGGCAGGCACCCAAATGAAAGAAAAACAACAAAAAAATCTAATTCTTGGCATTTATGCTGCCTGATAATTTCAGGGATTTTCATGGATAATTTTGACAAATGTGATTTTTTGCCTTAGGCGCTGGCATTAGAGACTGCACTCAATCACAGGGAGATGTGGTTTCTCATATTCATGAAGAGTTTGGCCTACAGAGGGTGCTAGTTCACTTCCAAAAACTCAAAAAAGTGAGTGCACTTTCTGTAGATCCTAGAAAGAGTTCACAAAGCAAGCAGGGAAGCAGCTTAGTAACAGCCAATGAAACATTTGAATTTGCCACATTTTGCTTCAGAATCAAAGATGAAGAAAAGAAAGCAATCTTTGAAAATGCCAGAAGCAGTCAAAGATCTTCCCAGGGTAAAATAAGTGGTACTATTTTTGCAAATGCTAGGAAAAGAATTCCAGTTAAGAAAATCATCCAGAGTAGCGCATATGCGCACAGACAACTATCACTTAACATTTCACTTAACAATGGATGATTAAGGAAACAACCCAAAAGCGCAAAAATAGATGATTGGGTCAAGAAGATGTAGATAGTAATAGTGGAATACTATTCAGCAATCAAAAAGATACACCATTCACAGCAACTTTGATGGAGCTGGAAGGGATTATGCTCAGTGAAATAAGTCAGGAGGAAAAAGAAAAATATCAGATGGTTTCATGTATAGGAGGTATATAGGGGAACCAAACAAAGATCAGGAAAAAAATAAATAAAAACAAAATTAATAGGCAACTATAAATCAGAGACATGCTGCAGGGGAGGGGGAGGGAGAGGAAGGGAAAGAGAAAGGGATCAAAACAGGGGAGGGAAGAGCACAAGGGACTGTGGTGATGGTGCACGAGTGAATTGGTGGTGGGAATTTTACAGGGACTACACCTGAGAGGACAAAGCAAATATTAAACGAAAATGAACAATGATATAAAATTTATAAAACTTAATGAATTTAATAAAAACAAACAACAACAACAAAACAAACCAATGGACCATTAAGGTGGTCCCAATAGGCTCTACTGTACAGCCAGGTTTGGAGTAGCCTGTGCCAGCCACCTTTGTGTAATTACCCTCTGATATTTGCATAATGAAGAAATCCACTTATAATGCATTGCTCTGTACTAGCTCACTCTCAGTACCCAAGGGACACATGACTGTGTATTGTGAAAGAGGAGCCTGAAGCCAGGAGCAGTTGTAAGCCCTGGAGGAGAGGTTGGCAAGTCTCTGCCAAATTCCAACCTGCACTTCTTTCGAAGTGGGGACTTGAAGGCCTGGTGTGAGATGCCAGAGACTCTGTAAAGGGTGTGTGGTGTTCTGACAGCTGCTTGAGTATCAGTTTTGAATCTGATTTGGGTTTCAGTGTTCAGCAAGAATTGGAGGGGGAGGAAGAACCACTTGAGAGTGTCCATATGGCCAAAGTGTAGTTGGTCAGGGTAGGCTTAGTGTAACCACAAGGAAGCCTGGTAGGAGTGGAAGGTTTGGATCTGCTAGGAAATCTTCAGGAGAAGAAACTGAATCAGTAATGGAGTTCTCGTGAAAACTGCTGAATGAAACTCTAGAATGAGCAACCCTTGAGGCAGTTTGGTACCCCACTACCACTGCTAATCCTTAGTATTCTTGGCTTCCTATCCCATGATCAGATGCAAAGTTTCAAGGAAACATTGCACTCAAAAATCCAGAAGTTACCTCGCAGCTTATTCTGCATAGTGCTGCCAGTTAGTGACTGTCCCTGCTTTTGTCAGCTCAAGGTGGCTTATTGGTCACTTTACTGTAATATTCAAAATGGCTAAACTTTAAATCAATAAAGAGCAAAGAATGAGTTTGCAAAAACAATTGGCTACCTCCCTCAATCACAAAATTAATCAATTCCGCTTTATTGGCACAGTGTAGGAAAACATCTATTTTACCAATGAACTGCCTCACTAAGCAAGTGCTTCACTGGGGATACGTAAGGACAGACTGAGCTTTTAAGCTTAAAAAAAGTTTACTATTTAAACACATTTTCAGGATTCTGAAGTCAGCTTCCTTGCCCTTAAGGATTTTTTTCATCTCAGGTACTCTTCTCACCTTCCTGTTATTTTTAACCTTAGTCATATATTCAAAGTCACAAAATCTGTGTAAGTGCTTAAAAACCTAAATACCAGCAAGGAAAAGGGGAAGAGTAACAATTACTGAGCTTTGACTGGGCACCACTTCACAGTTGATCTTATTTGGACCTCAGAGCAACTGCAGAGGGAAGAATTGTCCCCACGCCGGGGTCAAGGTTAACAATTGAAGGTCACAGACCAGGCAGGTAACTTAAATGAGGGAGGCAGGTCGATTAGGAGGACTTGTTGCTCTAGAGGGTGATGGAAACAGTGTTTCCAGGTGCAATTTTTTTTTTCAAGAGAAGCTAGAAGATTATATGAAGTCTCCTGATTTGTAAAAAAATAATAGTAGCTAATTCAAAGAAAATTTTTCGATGCTGTGTGAACCAAATAAAGGAAACCTGGGGCTGTGCCTGGCTCAGGGACGGCCACTGGGCACAGTCTGGTAGTGGGGTGAAAATAAGACTCAGGAAGGTGACGTCACCGTGCTGCACAGCTGGCTGGTGACTTTCGGCCAGGCACCTGCTTTCCGGAGCCCAGGATTTCCTGCCTATGCTGCTCTTAGGTATTAACACACGGGGCTGGTGGGGCCACTTCATAAAGTTCCTATGACATACACAAACATAGCAAAATCCTTTTTAAAAAAGGAAATGGCAATATATGGTCTCAACTTGGTGTGAGGTAAGCAGAAGCAAGCAAACATGAGTTTTGAAGGGAGTAAAACCCCAGGACTGGACTACTCTGAGTTATCCCTCCTCTGCTGTAAAAATCATCAAAGAACCAAATATAACTATTTTTGTAAAAATAAAACAAATCAGGGCTTAGTATGGAGCAGCGTTATTCAAAAGGATCATTACAAGGGAGAGAAAGTGACTACTGCAATAGAGAAGAAATTTCAGATGACAAGGTCTGCCAAGCAGCTCAAAAATTAGTTAAAAGGTTTTTTTTTGTGTGTGTAGGAGAAGAGTAAGCAAGAACTGGGTGTGAGGAACGCCATGAAAGAGGGGGCCTCACGGATAGTGGGTCAGAAAGCTGCACCCTGAGCCCCACCTACTTGAGCCTCCTGCTGAGGGTGACCAGAGGTTGGGCACCTGGGTCAAGAGAGACGCGTAGCCAAAGTTTGGTTCACAAACATTTTGTACCCAGTTGATCAGTGAGGACAGCAGTTCAACTAATCATTAGGAGGTGAAGAGTAGGAATTTGGAGGATGTGTGCCTGGCTTTGTCAGAAGTAAGCAAGGGTGGCCATGGTGAGTCTGTAAGTCATCTGGGGGAAGGCAGTTTCTACTACTTAGCCATTCTCCAGAACACAGAAGGGTGAGGGTCTTCCAAACCTTCAGGTCTAGCTGAACATTGTCCAAACAAAAGTACAAAATGGACAAAGGCTGGCAATGGCATTAGGTCTGTGGCCCAGACACAAGCTAGTTAAGCCCAAAGTTGACTTTCCCTGCTGGCAAGAGGACAGAAGAGAAGCCAGGAAGGCTGTGGTTCCTGTGGAGAGGGACAAGCAGTTGCAGTGGGCCTGACTGCTGGCTCTGGCTCACGGAAGGCAGCACGGTGTGCTGGGGGCAGCAACTGGGAGCAGTGACATCCGAGCCACCCATGTCAAGGGACAGATCTGAGGTGTGGTAGTCTCTGGTCCAAAGGACCCTGGAAATGACTGGGAACCATTTCAGAAATGGGGAGCCCAGAGAAAACGTAGGATATGAGACCCCATGGATTTCCCTCTCAGTGATCCCAATACACACCCCAAGCCCCCTAATCTTGAGTCATCAAAAGAGAATCAGAAGTTCTGGAAATCAGCTGATAGGGGCTTGTGCAAAATAATAATTTTTCTTTTTATTATTATCTTGCCCCCTTACTCTAGCTCAGGTTGATGTGACCCAGGAGATGAGATTTTCTGTTATGCTTGTGTAAGTGGTCACATGCTTTGCTGGATGCTGGCCTCCAGGAAATGTTCTCAAGTTAACTTTTTATTTGATTAGCTCCTCCTGTTTAACATGATCTCATCCTACCATTTAAACCCAGGATCTATTGTTTTTGTCATATGTTTGGAAGAATTGAGGACAGTCTTTAAAATGAATGTGAAAAGCGTCATCCCAAACAATCTATCCATAAATCATTGAAAGTATAAAACAACAGACATAACAACAAAAATGCTTTCCAGAGACGTCATCAACATGGCGGTGAACGGATGCTAGTATCAACGCTCCCCAAAGAGAAGCCGCTTATAAAGAGACATCGGCCAAACCCAGAGAAGATCCAGAAACACTGGATAAATCTAACACCCTCATGGGTGAATAGGATCTGGAAAGAAGCTAAAAAGACTGACTAAGGAGAAGAAAGATCTACCAGATCTCCTCCCCCCTCCCCTCAGCACAAAACCAGACCAGGAGACCAAGATGAGAGGCACCTGAGGAGACCCAGAAAAAGAAAGGTGGGCAGAGACGTTTCCCTGGGCATGGCAGAGTGATAAACTCGAGACTGACACCAGCAGTCCCCCCAGGCAGCAACAGAGCCGGGGAGAGGGCAGAGTGCACTGGGGAAGTTGGTGGGACACGGAACAAAGCCTCAGGCAGC
>PVIJ01012144.1:0-51227 GCA_004024925.1 Scalopus aquaticus | reverse complement strand
CACACACCCGTGCCTCTGGCCTACACCTCAGTTGTTCTACACCAAACTTAAAAAAAAAATTTTTTTAAGGATTTAGTTTAGTTATGACTCTGCACATTTAACTCAAGACAAGTTAAAAACAAAACAAGCTTTTAGTAAATTAACTGAAAGTTCTATCACATACTTAGCACTGTGTATTTATATTTATACTGTTGTAAAAACACTACAAACTAATTCAATTTCTTTTAGGTAGACATTTTTGCCAGAATAGATGACAGAACCAGAGAGAGAAAGTAATATACCCAAAGTCACACAACCAGCCCAAAATTTAAATCCAGACAAACTGACTTAAGAATCTATAATCTACTATGCTACAATACTTCTCTCAATAAGCTCTCAAATTATATGAGTACTTTATCGACCAGGACAAAGATTAAGTTCAATATTATTTACACAGGAATAACAATTTGTCTTAGAACTGTTTGTTTTTAATGATTTTTTCTGAGATGAAGTATTTTTGAAAGAGCCAGCAAATTTTAAAGTTAAAGCTTAAAATATCAAATGCATTGTTTTCAAGTGCCTTCTTTAAACTTTTTAAATTATCTCCACTGGGAAGTCTCATGAGATCTCAAATGATCTGTCCAAAACAATTTCTAATCTTTCATTTCAGCTAGACTTACAGCCTTTCCCATCTCTGTTAATGTTAATTCCTTCCTTTACTCAGGCCAAAAATCCTGGCGTTATCTTTGTTTCCTTTCTTTTCCTGACACTCACATTTAAGTTATAAGCTGTCAACTGTCATTTTAAAATATAGTCAGTGATAAAGAGCTAGTCCATTGCTATCACTGTTACAGGGCAGGGAGAGGGGCGTCCCAGAAACCCCAAACCTCTGTTTTAAATAGGTTTTGTCATTTGCCACATTAAGATAAAACATATAAGATCTTTAATGGAAAGAAACTTTAATACAATTACTGGGTAATACAGAAAAGATAAAGAAGATAGTTCTTAAATTAAGCACCCAAAGTTGCTTATTTTTCTGTGGATAAAAGTTTACCCAAATGGGATTGGCCTAAAGTAAGACCTGGGCCTCCCTGGTGGCGCAATGGGTTAAGCGCAGCACTATGAAGCAATCCAGAGCCACTGCCGCATGAGTCCGATACCAGCCCAGGGAGATTCCCACATGGCGCAGCAGACCTCTCCCGCCTTGCCCACTGCTCCCCTCAGCAGTGTACTTCAGTTGATCTGCCCGTTCTGCTCCCCACTCTGTCTCTGGTGAAACCTCTCACCACCCCACACCTCTTGTCTACACCCCAGCTTGTATGCATGCTTGTATGCAAGCATAAATCTTTAAAAAAAATAAAGTAAGGCCTGAAAGTCTGTCATAAGTTTAAAGGACCTTTTGGTGGGGACCCATAGAAAAGGATTGTCTGGTAGCTGCTGCTGAGGATAGATAGCCCCAGGAAAAAATGCTGAAAGTTTTCCAGTTTCAGGTGGAGACCCTGATGAGAAATAAAAGGGAATAAAAAAGAAGGAAATTCAGTCGCCATGATGTAGAAGAGGAGATCAAGTGGCAGGAGATATAGCCACCATGATTGAGAATTTGGAAATCAGCTGTCAGGAGTTTATGAGCTGCCAGGATGTGGAGCTTTAGATTGAGCATTTTTGGAATCTTCAGTGACTTTGGGGCCAGCAACTTTGGAGGCTTTGCAAGTAGCCAAGCGATGGAAACTGCTCTCGGTTTTGTTTTTACTGCATCCAAAGAAAGAAGGCAAAGGTCCAGAGCAGGCGCCTTCCTAAAATGCGTGAGTGCAGTTTGTTGGGCTGTCTGGCCGCTGTAGTTGCTGTTTTCAGTGTTGATGGCCTGGTGCTGTGCTGGGGCACCACGGCAGCTCCGGGAGCATCTCCAGTTGTGTCCTGTGTCGTCCTCGTGAGTTGTAACTTGGCCTACAGTCTAGGTGCTGCTCATCTGTAGAGGCAGGAAGATGCCATCTTGGACATGTGGCCTATTTGGAAGAGGAGTTCCACGTCTGCAGTGGTGGGAAAAGGCTGCCTTCATTGTTTCTTCTTTGGGACTTAAAGGACTGGACATTGCTTTGAGTAAGGTAAACGGCCATATTTTGGCCTCAATAACTCTTTGTTTTTCCCTTTTTGTTAAATAAATCCCACTGTTATTGTACCCTAAACCTGAGCAGTCTTGCAATTGTGCACGTGGTTGAAGAATTAAGATAGTGACTGGGCAACAATTTGGGCAATGCCCTTGGCCAGTTTTGATGCCCCTTCTGTTCTGTATCAGGATCAGAAACAGAAAAGTCTGGGAGGAAAAGAGCAAAATTAAAATTAAGATAAAAGCTGTCATTGTAAATCTCCCCACGGGTCTCTAACCCACATCTGCTTAAACCAGTCCAGGACCAAAAAGCCAGTGTAGCTTTTTTACATGTCTCTCTACTCCTTTTGTCTTTTTCTGGTCACCTTCTGGCTTTTTCTTGTTTCCTTTTTTTTCCAGTCTCCAGCTTTTTTTTTCTCCCTGTTCAGCTCCACCCTCCCTTGGGTGGGGCAGGGAACCTGGAACCTCCCCTTTTCCTTGAGACCACCCTGTTACATCACCTTGACCCCAGGACATGATCACCTAGAATTACTGCAATTACCTAACTGCTCTCCACAGGTTCATCAAAGTAGTTCTTTTAAAACTAAGCCAGGTGGGTCTCCCTAGTGGCTTAGGGACTAAGGCTTAGTATTATCACCTCTGTGGCCTGAGTTTGATCCCCGGCCAGGGAGCTGACCCACATGGAGCAGCAGACCTCTCCTGTCTCACCTGCTGCTCCCCTTAGCAGTGGATTTCAGTGGATCCGCCTGTTACGCTCCCCACTCTGTGGAGACCTCTTACCACCACTCCCACCTCTGACCTGCACCCTAGTTCTTCTATGCAAAATAAATAAAAATCTTACAATAATGGAATAATTATTTTTAAAAATAAATAAATAAAACTAAGATGAAACTACTGCACGCAAGCCTCCCCTTGCTTTTATCTTCACCAAGATATATGCTTATGTTCTTTCAATGACCTATGTATAGGTCCCAAAAGAAAGATATTTTTTTATCTCACCTTATCTGCTAGGCCAGTAGTCTGTAGTCATACTGGGTTCCTCACTGTCTGAGACTCACCAGGAAGACACCTCAAAATCTTTGAAATAGCTGCTCTGTTCGAGGACGAGTGGAAGGAGAGGACACGACTAACTAAAATCAGGCATGAAAGCAGATTCTACAGACTTCATTCTACAGACATTATAGAATCTAAAGTGATTATCAGGGAACACTAATAACAACTTTCTTCCAATATATTCGACAAATCAAATGAATGAATAAGTTCCCTGAAAGATACAAGTTATCAAAACGAACCCAAGAACAAAGAAAAAGTATAAATAACCTACCTACTAATTCTCTATTGTTGCTGAATTATAATTTTTTTAGATTTATTTTATTTATTTATGCATACAAGAACTGGGGTGTAGGGCAGAGGTGGCCGGAGGAGGGTGAGAGGGTTCACCAGAGACAGAGTGAGGTGCAGAACACGCAGATTGACAGAAATACCCGCTGAGAGGAGCAGTAGATGAGACAGGAGAGGTCTGCTACACCCTATGTGGGTCAACTCCCTGACCAGGGATCAAACTCATGCTGCAGTGACTGGAAATAGCTTGATAGCGCTGGGACTTTAACCCCTCTGGCACCAGGGAGGTCCATTACCTCAAATTATTAATAAATGGCTTAAAACAACACAGACTTACTGTCTTATAATTCTGTGGGATAGAAGTTGGACCCTTGGCTAAAAGGTGGTCTCACTGGGCTAAAATCAAGGCTTTGGCAGGACTGCATTTCCCTCTAAAGGCTCTGGGAGATAATCTGTCTCCTTGACTTTTCCATCTTCCAAAGGAACTGCATTCTTAGGTTCATGGACACATTCCTCCATCTTTAATGCTCTCAATGGCTTGTCAACTAGTTTGAACAGCACATCATTCTGACCTCCTTTCTCTATCGCTTTCACTTTGAAGAATCCTTGGCAGGGGCTTCCCTGGTGGCCTAGGGCTTAGGTCTCAGCGTTACTACCTTGAGCCCACTGTGAGATCTGAGCTCAATCCCCAGCCAGGGAGCTGACCCTTATGGCACAGCAGACCTCTCCCGTCTCTCCCACTGCTCCCCTCAGCAGTGTATTTCCATCAGTCAGCCTGTTCTGCTCCCTCCCTCTCTGAGGAATCATCTAACCCTACCCCTCTCACCTCTGTCCTACACCCCAGTTCTACACATATTTTTTTTAAGTCAGTATAATATACCATTATAAGGGCAAAAAAACCCTGGATCATCTTAATACACAGAAAAACACTTAATAATATCCAACACCCATTTATGATAAAACTCTCAGCAAACTTGGACTAGAAGTTGGCTTCCTCAACTGATAAAGGCATCTATGAAAAACCAACAGCTAATGTCATACTTAATGGTGACAGATGAAAACTTTCCCTCTAATATTGGGAATAAGACAAGGTTCTGAGCTCTCCTATCAATGTTGAACTAGACATTCTAGCCAGTACAATCTGACAAGAAAACTATGATGTTCGGTAGGTGAGGTATTATTCAATGCATTTTTGATATGTATTTTCAACTTATTAGATGCAACGCCATCATAAGTTGAGGAACCTCTATATTGCTTTAATTTCTTGAAACTCAGAAAGACTCTAAATTAACATAAGGATTAAGATGATCATACTCTTCACTAAAAGTAAATTTGGAATAGCCACCTATTATAGATTCTCATGGTCTTGCCCTTCTGTAATCACTCGTCCTCTCACAGCCATCTGCCTGTCCAAGTGACGCCGCCCTTCTATCCCTGGCCTCCAGGCTCAGCGTGCCCACCCCCATGCTCCACAATCAGGCACCTGTGCCCCAAGCCCACAGGTCCCAAGTGCCTTCTACATTCAAGGCCATGGGTAATAGCCACAGAGGCCAGTAGCACAAAAAGCCTGATTAATTCTATTTACCATTCTATTCTATTCTATTTATGCTACTCTTTTTTTCTATGAAGTTGGAGTTGAGGGTACTACAATTAACTTCAATAGAATGCCAGATGCTAGTACCCAGAGGTTACAATAATATTAAAGATTAAAAATTAAATTGAGTGAAAGATAAGCCAACAAAAAAATTCCAGCTTAAATGAAAAAATATCTAGTTACCCTGATACAATCTTCTGGTCTAGTTTTTTCAACCACACATTTTCATCTCCATAGCAAGTGTCAGATATTCTAAGGTTGGATGGAATGTTTTAAGGCTCAATATCAGATGATGATCTCAGTGCGAGCTCTTCAAACATCCCACATTTGTTTTCTACTGTCAAAAGCATGATAACTGCTTTTTAAAATCCTTGCTTACAAAAATATTTGTATTTCCATGTTCTGTGCCCTCTAAATAATAGTTTTATCTGGAAAATGTCAAGACTCTTTTTAAAAAACACCTTGCACTCCTTTTAAGTAGAAAAAAATTTCTTGCATTCCTTTCACTTAGTTCTCATCTGATAAATCCAAAATGTAGCTTTCAATAATGTACGCCCTCCCTAGCATACTGTTTGAAATGAAAGAATCAAATTGTAGAAACATATATATATATCAAATTATGAACTGTGTTTTTCTTTAAAATAGCCTTTGAAAAAATCTTGAATAAGCTAGAGAAATGTTGATTCATGCCATAATTCTGTCTTGTGAAACTACACAAAATCTCTTTTGGCTGACATCCCAACCAAACTCTAAATGTGACTTAAGTTTAGATGGAACATAACTGTCAGATTCTGTACTTATTTTAATATCTTTAAATCTATACCTACGCACTGTATTTGACCTCCTGAAGCCACTAACTACAGGGAAGACAGAAAATAAAGACATTCTTGAGATTTTACACCCTAGGTAGTGAATCACTTTTTTGCAACAGTTCTAGAAGATGCAGTTATATACTATAACAAGCATCAAAAATTTTTGCTTTTTAAAAAATATTTATTTATTTATGGATATAAGCTGGGGTGTAGGCCAGAGGTGTGTGGGGGTGAGAGGATTCACCAGAGACGGTGGGGAGCAGAACAGGCAGATCCATTGAAATACACTGCTGAGGGAAGCCGTGGGCGAGATGGGAGAGGTCTGCTGTGCCATGTGGGATGCTCCCGGCCCGGGGACCAAACTAGTGCTGCAGTGGCTCTGGATAGCTTCATAGTGCTGAAATTTAACCCCTTGCCCCACAAGAGAGGCCCAAATTTTTGCTTTTTTATTCCATTTTGTGTTTCTGTATTTAATAGAGTATTTTCTTTAACAATAATAATAGAAACGTGAACAAAAATAGCTACAACTTGAAAGCCTACTGTGTGCCATGTGTTACATACATTACTACTGATCATCTTAACAGTCTTAGAGGACTAGTCCTTTCTTATGCAAAGGCATCACTCTGTGCTATCCTTGTTTTCTACGGTTCCCAGGGAGGAGTGTCTATAGTTTGGTTTAAGGACACTGCAGTGGCAGTGGTGAGTGGCTCAGTATGGGGCCCTTTATCAAATGCCCTACAAGACGGGGATCGCAATCTCAGAGCTAAAAATTGTGCTATACCTTCAAAACTGAACGTGTTCTTTTCAGTTCTGCACACATGAGGTTATGGAAGTCAAGTTAAAACTTGAATTGAAGCCCCTCACCTTTCTCTGCTCTCTGGTTCTCTTTTCCTAGCTGAGAAAAATCAAAGCTGTGTCTTGCCCTGGCACTAAAAGGTCTGGGCTGCATAGATCTGTGCTCAGGGGGAAATTTGTCTTTGCATTATTTGTTCCTTGTAGGTAAGTGAAATGGTCAGGCTTTTAGGCCGCTGCATCATGCAAACCTCCTTAGTCCTCATATAGCTTCTGGTCTTATCTGAGACTCACTATAAAAACTGTAGAAACCACTTAAATTCACAAATGACGTCATTAATTACTTGAGGGAAAAGTATGACATTTTTTTTTCCTAGACTTCTACCTACTAATGAATGGAGCTATCA
Organism: Scalopus aquaticus; assembly: GCA_004024925.1. Lineage (NCBI taxonomy): Eukaryota > Metazoa > Chordata > Mammalia > Eulipotyphla > Talpidae > Scalopus > Scalopus aquaticus. The sequence continues at coordinate 44,198 of PVIJ01012144.1, read as the reverse complement.
TTCTGCATTCATTTGGGGGAATAATAAGTCCAAATTACTTCTAAAAGGTGAGGGAAGCACTTTCTTCCATTCTCAGCATTCATGTTATAAATGTAAAGGCTCCGAACTAAAGAGTGTTACTTTTTATCCTTCTCCATCACAAGAGTCCCATATATATATTATAATTGAAAGCTGTCAGCCAACGTCAACTAAATAGCCTACAAATAAAATAATTTTAGGTCATGGGGGGCTGCAGGGACTAAAAAACACTTTGCACTGTTTATTTTTTAAAGATTTTTATTTTGTCTATTTTTGCATAGAAGAACTGGGGTGTAGGACAGAGGTGCAGGGGGTGAGAGCATTCACCAGAGACATCGTGGGGAGCAGAACAGGCAGACTGACTGAAATACACTGCTGAAGGCAGCAGCAGGCAAGACAGGAGAGGTCTGCTGCACCATGTGGGTAGCTCCCTGGCTGGGGATCAAACTCAGGCTGCTTTGCTTCTGGAAGACCCTCAGGGTGATAGCGCTGAGACCTAACCTGGGCCACCAGGGAGGCCCAGTTTGCACTGTTCTGATGTAACTCTCTGTATCTACACAGTGGACCAAAGTCTCCACTGACAGAGGAGGCACAGGCAAGTCAACATGACCTAGTCAAATTTTAAAAAGTCAAAATCAGAGACTGGCCAAGGCCAGAACCCAAGTTTCCCAGAGACACAATAAAAACTAGTAGAGAGAAACAGAAAAAAACTGGGACCTAAAATATATTTGAGACTTAGATCTATTTGGGTGAAAAGAATCAAATCAAGTGAGAGCAGAGAAAAAAGATCTCAGGGGAATTCATCAAAGATGTGCTATGGTAGCCTTTATTTCAGAAAATAGAGCCTTTTCCAAGTTCCACCAATGGTTTTGAAGGCACAATGCTCTTTCAACTGGGCATTTGACAAATGCTAATGTTACAGGACAGGAAGAGGGACACCTCAGAACCCCCAAACTGTCTCCTCTAAATAGGCTCTACCATCTGTTGCATCAAGACAAAATATATAAGACCTTCAATGAAAAGAAACTTTAATACAATTAGTGTGCAACAAAGAAAAGACAAAGAATATCGTTTCCAAATCAAGCACTGGAAGTTACGCATCCCTTTGTGAGTAAATGCCCAGCCAAACAGGCTTGGCCAAAGCAAGGCTACTGAGGCCCGAAAGCCTGCCACAAGTTTAAGGAACCTCTTGGTGGGGACCCATAGAAAAGGGGCAGAAGGGGCCCAGCATGTCTGGGACAGAAGGAGAAAATCAAGACAAAAGCTGCCATTGTTAACCTCCCCACGGGTCTCTCACCCACGTCTGTTTCACCCAGACCAGGACCAAGAAGCAAGTGCAGCTTCTTCACGTGTCTCTGCTCCATGTGTCTCCTCCAGGTCTCCTTCTGACTCTCCATCCTGCTTCCTTCCTTCCCCAGCCTCCTCTCCAGCTTCTCCTCCTCTCTGCTCAGCTCTACCCTCCCTTGGGTGGGACAGGGAAACTTCTCTTTTCCCGGGGACCACCCTGTTATACTAGCTCAGACTTCCATAGATCAGGTATCCTGATTTTATTCCCTTAGTGCTAATGTCACCATTCTGATTCTTAACTGCGTTCAGGTGGTTGCAAAAGGCACTCAGCCAGAAAGCATGAGATGGGTGTAAATCTCTCTCCGCTAATAGGAAGCAGCTCAGGGTATCACATTAAGTCATCATCATCACGTTAAGTTTGCAGAGTCCTGTTTGCATTGTGTTACTGAGACCAGGAATTGGCCTGCTTGCATGGGTTCTGCCAATTGGCCCTTTCTAAATGTAGAAAGACATTTATCACCATTCCTGGGATCAGTGGAATTATTGGCTCTGAATGCGGATAAGTGGGATAAGCAAACCTTGGCACAAATGGAAAATACTTCTGTTGAATTCCTCCATACCACACCAAGGAGTCCCAGCAAAGATATCAGATGGGGCTTCCTTGCCCCTCCCTGGCCTGGTTCCACCGGCCTGGGAGTCCCACTTTATTTCTGTTCCTTTTCTCGCTCATAAACTTTTTTCTTTCTCTAAACAAACAAGCAAAATAACAAATAAATATCGGATGGTTTCACTTATAGGAGGAATATAGGGGAACAAAATAAGGGGTCAGGGGAAAATAATAATAATAAATAAATAAACAAAATTAAGACAGAGACATTCTGTAGGGGAGGGGGAGGGAGAAGGATCAAAACAGGGGAGGGAAGAGCACAAGGGACTGTCGTGACAGTTCACAGGTGAATTGATGGTGAGAATTTTATGAGGACTACACCTGAGAGGAGAAAGCAAATATTGGACAAAAATGAACAATGATGTCAAATGTATATAAATAAATAATTTTTTTTCAGTGATCACAAACTGCTGAACAATGAGGACAGGGACAGAAAAGAAATATAAAAGCAGACTGAATAACTAAAGAAATGTAAGCACCTGGGTATATCTATTATAGCCATAAACAAATCTATACAGCTGAGCAAGGGACTATCATTTACATGACACTAAGGAATTTAGATAACTGGAAGATCTTTAAATTCTAGAATAATAGTGATCAGATTAAATTTTAGTTTTAATCAGCCAGATAAGAAATATTTAGCAGGGGGGCCTCCCTGGTGGTGCAACAGGTTAAGCGCAGCATTGTGAAGCTATCCAGAGCCACTGCAGCACGAGTTCAATGCCCAGCCAGGGAGATTCCCACATGGCCCAGCAGACCTCTCCTACCTCTCCAGCTGCTCCCCTCAGCAGTGTACTTCAGTAGATATGCCTGTTCTGCTCCCCACTCTGTCTCTGGTGAATCCTCTCACCACCCCACACCTCTGGCCTCCACCCCAGTTTGTATGCGTGAATAAATCTTTAAAAAAAAAAAAAAGAAGAAAAAGTATTTAGCAGGAATCCTACTATCTGGGTTATTGCTAGTGGCACTAATGTTGACAAGATACATTTCCTGCCCTGATGAGGTTTACAGTGTGGGAGAGAGATAACAAAAATGTTTGAGGGTAAAAGCAACACAATTTAGATGTGGAATGTGGGTGTACAAAGACACAGGGAGCCAAGGTTCTAAGATGAATTCTGACTTCCCGTGTGGGAAGTTCGGGAGATTGTGATATTAATCAGGATATAAAAAGCAAGAGGAAAAAAATATTTTGGGAAAATGATGAGTTCATTTTCGAGATGCTTATGGGACAGCCAGAAGTCAGAAATACCCTTCTGGAATGCCAAAGAAAGTTCTTTGGCATTATCATTGTGATGGTTAATTTTATGTGTCAGTTTGAGTGGACAAAGGGATCCTCAGATTTCTGAGTGTGTCTGTGAAGATGGCTCTGGAAGAGATTTGCATTTGAATTAGTAAACTGAGTAAAGAGATTCTCCCTCATCAGTGTGGGTGGGCATCATCCAACACAGTCATGACCCAAATAAAACAAAAAGGTGGAGGAAGAGCAAGTTTTGTATACAGAGGTTGAATTATAACCTGTACACTTGAAATTGATGTAATGTCATGAGCCTATGGTATTGCATAATAATTGATTTCAAAATATTATGTATAATTTTGCAGAAAGTAGCTAGGATGGATATTGGAAAGGATTTGATCCAAGGAATAGGAATAAAATCAGGAGAGACTAGTTTATGAAAACTGAGTACAAGGTCAAGTAAGGTGAACACTGGGAAGTGATCTTTGGATTTGACAATTAGGACATCTGCAGTAGGCAGTGAGAGAGAAGTGAAAATCTAAAGGTTTGAAAAGTTGACAGTATGGGGAGAAAAATGTAGACTTTTTGATATAAAGGTACGGTGGACAGCTTCTAAAATGGCACCTGGTATTCATGCCTTTGGGTAATCCCCTACCCTTGAGTATGAACTGGACATAATGACTTATTTTGGGTTTTTTTTTAAAGATTTATTTATTTATGCATCCAAGAACTGGGGTGTAGGTCAGAGGTGTTGGGTGGGAGAGTGAGAGGATTCACCAGATAAATGGGGAGCAGAACAGGTGGATCTACTGAAATACACTGCTGAGAGGAGCAGCAGGCGAGGCAGGGGAGGTCTGCTGGGCCATGTGGGAAACTCCCTGGCCAGGGATTGAACTCATGCAGCAGTGGCTACTGATAGCTTCATAGTGCTGAGACAACCCGTTGTACCCAATGACTTGTTTTTAATGAGTAGAATTCAGTAAAAGTGAATGAATGTCACTTCCCAGATAGGGAAAGTGGATTCTGCCTTGCTCACTGTGGGGTAAGTGAATTCATCAGGCTTTTATGCCACTCGCCCTTGTGACTGTCACCTGGGCCTTGGTAATGTCCATGCAGAAGGTGCTTGGGAGAGTGGTCTCGGGGGACATGTCCCTGATTATGGACACCTGGAGCATGCTGTGGGAGTGCCTAAGTGTGCACACCTGAGCCTAGAGGCCAGGCCTAGAAGGGCAGCATTGCTCGAGCACTGCCAGGAGGACCAGTGACTACAGAAAAGGTGAGACCACAAGAGGACGCCAGAGAGAGCCCAGGGAAAGAGCCTAGAGATTCATGGGGGCTGAGGCTCAGCTGCCTTCCTGCCTCCCAGCATCAAACCCCTGCCAGGCCTGTGCCAGCAGCCCTCCCCCCCACCCCGGCCTGCTGTGCCTGTGCGCCTGGTTCCCTGAGAGCATTAAAGCCTGAAAAATCCACGGGGCTCTGAGACTCTCCTTTATACGTCTGCCCAAATCCACAGTGAGCCTGCCCTGTGCCTGCTGGCAGTAGAGTGAATTTCAAGGATTTCCTCAGTGTTGCTCAACCAGAAAGGCAGACAACAGGACCAATGCAAAGGATGAAGTACAAAATCAGCTTGAGTCCTGGAAATGGGATAACAAGTTGTAATAACACACTAAGGAAAAAGAAGTTGAGTCCAAGTTGGGGAAATACAGGTTTAATTAACTTGTGGTTAGAAGTAAGTAGGAAGAAGCAGTAAGGATATTGGGAAAACAGTCATGATTTTCAGAAAACACATAAAAGAAGATTTCAGAAATGAAAATAATTGCACTATGGAAGTTTTGCTTTATGGGTTGTGTGAGAACAAGCAACTGTTTTCAAAGCAGTTAGTCAAAATAATGTGATAAGAAGGCACTAGTGAAAGCAAGGATTTGTGGAGGCACATTCAGGGGCAAAACTAAGATACATGAAGTTTGTAAGAATCAGGTTTGCATTTGGGAACATATAATAGAATCTCAGCCTCGATCAATCAAATGGAGAATTTAATGATCTTATGCAGTTTTGTTGGGTTTTTGTTTTTTTTTTTGCATGGAAAAACTGAGGTGTAGGCCAGAGATGGGAGCATGAGAGGATTCACCAGAGACAGAGTGGAGAACAGAACAGCCAGATCTATTGAAATCTGCTGCTGAGGGGAACAGCGGAGGAGATAGGAAAGGTCTGCTGCGCCATGTGGGAAGCTCCCTGGCTGGGGATTGAACTCAGGCCTTCGTGGTGATAGCGCTGAGATTCTCTAGGCCACCAGGGAAGCCTAATACGGTTTTTAAAGAGCCTAAGAATAATACTCTTAGCTGGTATTATGGCTTCATGAAATCATCAGGGAAGGATCCTACTTGTTTTCTGTGACAATATTTTTTTGCCCCTTATGTCATCGATCACCTTTGCATAGTTATTGTTCCCCTTAGGTGCAGCCCTCCCACTCATATTCCACCCACGTACCACCACCCTGCTCACATGTGTTTCCCTCCCCTGCTCCCAACACTCCTGCTCCTCCCTCACTGCACATAGTTTGATGGTCGGCCCACCGGCCTCATCTTTTTCCGGGAAACTTGTCCTTCTCCTGGCGAGGACCCGCACCCCTGGACCGTGCAGACTAGGCTGTCAGACCCCAGGAGCAGCTGGGAGGCAGGTGGCCGGCTGAACCTGCAGGGACGTCTTGTGGGGCAGGTGGGGAAGTGGTTCTCGCGCCCCTGATCTTGGAGCTCCCTGTGGAACAGGAGACTGACCGTTTGTTCCAGACCAGTGCGGTCTCTGGGTTCCCTGTCCTCGTTCACACTGACTGTCCCATCCATTCCGGGGACTGTCACATGATGCTGCTTCTGAGACTTATAATTTTTGCGTTGGGACCTTGTCTCCCAGCCAGGGTTGATGGGCAAGTTTCCCAGTGGGGACAGACTCCAGCTCCTCTAGTCGCATTCCGTGGTTTCCAGTCCTACCCTGGGTCCCTAGCCTGTGACATCATTCTTAGCATATGGCTTTTGATCTCAGGTACCAGGATGGCTTCCGTAATGCCAACCGTTATATTCTAGTTTTGGAAGAAGAGAAGTGTGTGCTGGTATGTCTGCCCTTTAATAGTAAAACAAAAACTTTTCTGGAAACTGAGGTGAACTTCCATTTCCATGGCATTAGCCAAAACCATGTCAACTTACCATTCCTAATTTTCAAGCAGTCTGAAAAATCAAAATTTTTGATCTGAAGCACCAATGATATTCCAAGTACAATTGGTATTCTGTTAATAAAATTGGAGGGCCTCCCTGGTGGCGCCACAGTTAAGTGCTGTGCTGTAGAGGTGTTGGCAGCAGCAACGTGAGTTGGACGCCCTGCTGGGGAGATTCCCACATGGTGCAGCAGACCTCTCCTGACTCGCCCACTGCTCCCCTCTGCAGTGTATTTCTGTTGGTCTGCCTGTTCTGCTCCCCACACTGTCTCTGGTGAACCCTCTCACCACCTCACGCCTCTGGCCTGTACCCCAGCTTGTTTGCATAAATAAATAAATCTTTTTAAAAAAATAATAAAATTGGAGAGGTAGGGGCCTCCCTGGTGACACAAAGGGGTTAAGTCTTAGCACTACAAAGCTATCGGCAGCCACTGCAGCATGAGTTCGATCCCTGGCCAGGGAGCTGACCCACATGGCACAGCAGATCTCTCCTGTCACCCGCTGCTCCCCTCAGCTGTGGATTTCAGTCAATCCACCTATTCTATTCCCCATTCTGTCTCTGGTGAATCCTCGCACACACACATCCCATACCTCTGGCCTACACCCCAGCTCTTATATGCATAAATAAATGAATATTTAAAAAAACAAAATTAGAGAGGCAGTAGATTTTAGATAGGGTAATAAACAAACACCAGAGTGTTACTTTATTATAATCTCCTGTTGTTCTATTAATAAAAGATCCTTGAGCTTTTACAAAGGTGTTAACAATATAGTGAATTAGAAAATAGCATTAAAGATAAAGGAAAAGAGAAATAAGAATAAGATTATAAAATGAAGATAGAGGTCTAATTCATTCACAAAACTTACTCTAAATTGTCTAGCAGTCAATTCCAATGGGAAAATGCTTTGAAGGAAAATCAATGTCCTTAAGGAAAGGGGTTGTTTGCTTGGTTGGTTATTGAGGAACTACTCCAAGAGATATAAAGGGCTGATGTGGGTGGGCAACCAGCAGAGGGAAAGTAAATTATTGGAGAGAAAGTTCAAAGCAGTAGTATGACAACAATACTTTTTAAAGTGTATCATTTTGTATTGAGGTAACATCGGTATGCATATAGGATGCAGTGCTGTATGTTAGTACCTACTCAGATAAATGTTACAACACCACACCCACACCCACCACTAAGGCATCCACAATCCTCTACATAGCCCACTGGACCCCCTCCACACTTTGCTTCCCACCTTCTCCATGTACCTCTGGGAGCCTCAATTTTACTACCAGGTTTCTAGGGTTTGTTTTGGTTTGGTTTTATCTGTTCCTTTGCTTTGTTTCTTTATATTCTACATATAAGTGAAACACCCAGTATTTGTCTTTTTCCTTCTAACTTATTTCACTTTAGTATTATCCCCTCCAGTTCTATCCATGCTGCAAATGGCAAGATTTAAGCTATTTTTTAAAAATAGCTGAGTAGTAAGCACACCACATCATAATCTGCTCATCTGTCGTTGGGCACTTAGGTTGTTTCCATAACTTGGCTATTGTGAAGAGTGCTGCGATGAACATAGGAGTTGAAATTTTGTTTTTGCATTCTTCGAGTAGAGTCCCATGAGTGGAATTGTTGGCTCATATGGTCAATCTATTTTTAATTTGGGGAAAACCATTTAAGAAATATGGCACAGGGGCCTCCCTGGTGGTGCAGGGGTTAGAGTTTCAGAACTACCAAGCTATCTCCAGCCACTATGGCCTGAGTTTGATCCCCAGCTGAAGGAGCTGACCCACATGGCGCAGCAGACCTCTCCTATCTTGCCCGCTGCTCCCCTCAGCAGTGGATTTCAGTAGCTCTGCCTGTTCTGCTCCCCACCCTGTCTCTGGGGAATCCTCTCACCTCCACCCTCCCACCTCTGACCTAGGTCCCAGTTCTTGTTTGAATAAATAAATCTTTTTAAAGAAATGGTGAAAATGGTTAATTTTGTTATTTGTGTTTTGCCTTAGTCAATCAGTAAACAAATGATTTTAGCACAGGTAAAGTTTTAGATAGTTCCAAAATCAAAGAAAAGTCACCACCATTTCATTAACAATAAAAATAATAATAAAATAATTAAAACTAATAAATGACAGCTCTGTATCACTAAAATTCAGTAGCAGAGAATAATCAATTACAACATAAAGTCACCTGGAAGCAATTCAATTAGTACAGAATGAACTTCACTTAACATCTTTATTAGGCTGGCCAATGACCAAAAAAAGATTATCATGTTTTAGTCAGTAGAAATGTAGGGTTTGCTGCAGAAATTTAGAATCATATAATTGCATCCAACTATAACCACAAATGTAGAAATATCAATTGTTTTCCTCTTGGAAAAACATCAAAGAAAATAAAAAAACAGGCAGCAAAATGGGGTAAAAAAATTGCAAATTATATACCTGATAAGCGACTTGTGAACAGACCATTTAAAGAGTTTTTGAGCTCAATAATTGGGTACAATAGGATACTATTCAGTCATAAAGAGGAAAACAATTTTTCTGTATGGTACAACATGGATAAACTTTGAAACATACTTAGGGAAATAAATCAGACACAGGACAAATATTACACGATTCATTTATATGAGCGACCTAGAAGAGGAAAATTAACAGAGACAGAAAACAGAAGTTATCAGAGACTGGGAGGAAAGGGGAGGAGGTGTTACTATTCATTAGGCACAGCATTTTTATAGGGAATGCTGAAAAAGTTTGGGGTATGAGCAGTAGTGATAGTTATACAACAGTTGAATATATTTAATACTACTAAATAATATACCTATACATGGTTACAAAGTTAAATATTATGTTATACATATTTTACTTCAATTTTTAAGACAATAAAAAACCAACCAAATTTTTATAAATGAGCAAAGTTTTGAATAGACATTTCACCAAAGAAGATAAAATGTCTAATAAACCTGTGAAAAAATGTTCGACATTGTCATAAAGGAAATGCAAAGTGAAAACACAATGAAAGGTTGCTACACGCTCACAAGAAGAACGATAATCAAAATAAAAAGACTGGCAATGCTTGATGTCTATGAGTATTTGTAGCAACTGGACCTCTCAAATGTAGCTGTGGGATTGCAAAATAGCACAAGCACTTTAGGAAGAGGTTTGGCAGTTGTTTATAAAGTTCATAAAATACCTTGTGATGTGATCCAATAATCCTAGCCCTGAATATTCACACCAAACTCTGCATGCAATTTTTTTTCAAGTTTCAGATATTTGTTAATTGTAAACCCTGCTTCCTGCCTGCCTGGTCTATGCAGGAGTCATTCTTTCCCTTTTCCTTAATAAACCTGCTGTGTGCTGGTGAATAATAAAAAAAAAGTCACTGTAAATCCCAAAACAAAACACCATGATTCCAGATATTTAGAGGGGATGTATTTCTTGGTTAAGGGGAAATTTGTGTGGCTAACTTCTGGAAGACCTTTATTTTGAGCAGTTTTATTGTGAAGTCTCTCATTTAGAAGTCTGACTATCTTCAGTCTGCCGTCACCTCCATTCACTGAGTAGAACTTGGATTGACCCTGGGAACCCAGTGTGTTCTGGGGTCTGGGTTATTCTTTCTGGCCTAGTGACATTTAGGTGGAACAAGGCCAGATGATGTATGACACACAGAACTGGTCCAGTCCCTCTGGCTCCAGTAAATACACAGAGGGGCATCGAGCTGGGTTGCTTCTTAGCCTGACTGAGGATCCGGTAGAGTCTGGTTGCAGGAGAAGCCATGGGCTGGGAAGGAGAGGACAAACCTCTACCCCCAGTACTAAGTCTCTGCCTGCATGCAAATTTTTATAGGATATTTATTCATAATCACCAAAAAATGGGAAACAACTCATATGACCTTACTCTGGGAAATGGGTAGATAAATTGGGGAATCAGATAGGTAGGTAGGTAGGTAGGTATATAGATGACAGATGGGGGGGAAGAGAGAGATGATGGATGGATTATAGAAGATAGATAGATAGACACATAGATAGATGATAAATAAACCTTTATTTAAAGATATAGATACATAAATGGATTCTACTCAATAATACAAAGGAACAAGCCATTGATACAAGCAATAGCGTTGATATATTTCAAAAGTATTATTCTAAGTGAAAAAATCAGACTCAAAAGCCAACATACATCTATCTGTAAGATTCATTTAATGATATTCTGGAAAAAAGCAACTCTGGGGTTGGAGAAAAGATCAGAAGTTTCCAGGGGTTAGAGGTTGAGGGAAGGATTTACCAAAAGGGGCAGAATGAGGGAATTTTGAGGGACGATGGAACTATTCTATATCTTGATTATGGTGGTGATTGCGTGACTATGCAGTAATGAAAATTCAGAAGAGTATATTTTATTATACAAAGTTTAAATCATGTATATATAAGGCTTGTAACAATAAACCTAGCTAATAATAACTATGGAGGTCTTTGTGATGAGTAGTGAAACAACGTATCTGTGATAAAGAGATACATCAAATGGATGCCGAGTATGTGAAGAAATGTTTAAATGTTGTAAGCATTATACCAGGCATGATAATGTGGTTTTGTATTATTTTTGCACAAAACATTTTCTTTTAAATATACGTTGGTAAACGACTCACTGTGTTATTACAAAGACAAGCCCAAGTCATAGCTTAAAGAATATTATAGAATTAACCACTACAGGGTCTACTGAGAGCCATGATAATAGAAGAACAAACTTTGCCAACATGTTAGTCATTCCGCTATCTGATAAAACTGAAAATCCAGTGGGGGAAAAATGCCTTGCTATTAAAAACATCATAGAAATTTATCCAGGGAGCTTTGAGGGGTGGCGAGTATGTGCCTCTGGCAAAGAGGCTAAAAGCAAATGTGGAAACTCAAAACCATCAAAGTAAAGCTGTTTATCCTCTTAGCAGCTGGCGTGACTTCATATACATGAAATCTCACTTGGGCATCTTATCACATAGAAATGCTTTGATGTCAGTTTGGAATCAAGAACTTCTACATGCCCGCTAAATAACCAAAGGTTTCCATCTCCACCACTTATTATAAAGTTCTGTTAAAGTAAGTTAAGACCAGATTGATGGTATAAATGATCACATCTTGAACTTGTAAAAAGTATTAATTGTGCAAAGGACACTTACATAGATGGTGGAGTCTCCTTTAAACTTAAATGTATGCTTGGATTTGTAAGGATTTTAGAACAAGTCTACAAGATTCTGTTGTCACAAAGCAGGTCAAGGGATTTATGGCATTTGAGCACTAGACATACATATAATTTTAAACATTTCAATTCCTTTTGATCATTTTTGTCCATAATAACAAGAAATTATAGTATTTGTAGAGACCTGAGCTAGCATCAGCAGTGATATTTGAGCTATAGACATCATTCATATAGCAACTAAGATTCCATTTCTCTCTCAGACCACCCCATATGCAAGCCCATCGATCATGTAGATAGAATTGCTAGAGTCTTAGAATTTTATACCTGGAAGGGACATGAGTGATTTTCTTAGTACAATCCTTTCATTTTAAAAGTGAGAAAACCAAGGACCAAAGAAGCCAAGTGATAAATACTCTAATAAATATTTAGATACAAAAAAATACTTAGATAAACAAATAATTCCAAAGTAGGAGAACCAGAGTCAAATATGTTACAATCTTCAGCTGATTATATGCAACTCTCCTTGTTTCAATTTAACAACCAACTATAATTATCTGTAATCTTCTAGTTGCCTGGAAAGGGCACAGTAACTCTGGTCAGAAGGAATCCTACTTGGGGAAAGAGAAAAAAATAACTGTCTTTTTTCAAGGCGCACTAGCATCTAGGATAAACAAGGACTGCTGGTGAAAGCTAAAGTCTGTATAGAACTTACTGGTACTAGCCACAGTAATTTACATATGTCAAACCACTATAATGCTATGATGTAAGTATTATTGCCATTCCTATTTTATAGATGGGAAAACTGAGGCTGATATTTTGCAGGTACTAAGTGGTAGAGCTGGAATCACAAACTGTCCGTTTGACACTGGCCATTTTATTGAGCTCCTTCAGAAAAACAGCTAGCTGTTCCATACTACAAGCGCTAAGCATTGTTTTCCAGGGCCCTACATCTATTTATTTGTTTAATTTTCATCATAATCCCATAAGTACATACTGTTATTTGCCCCATTTTAGAGATGTCAAAGTTGAGGGACAAGTTAAGCAATTTGCCAAAGATAACACAACTTAGTTAGACTCAGAGCCAGAATTTGAATTCAAAGAGTATGCCTTTAGATAATTTTCTTTTTAAAAAATATTTATTTATTTAGTAGAAGAAGTGGGGTATAGCCCAGAGGTATAGGGGGTGAGAAGATTCACCAAAGACAGAGTGCAGAGCAGAACAGGCAGATTTACTGAAATCTACTGCTGAGGGGAGCAGTGGGCGAGACAGGAAAGGTCTGCTGCACCCTATGTGGGTCAGCTCCCTGGCCAGGGATCAAACTCAGGCCATAGCAGTGACAGAGCTGAGACTTAACCCCTAGGCCACAAGGGAGGCCTCACAAGATAATGTTCTTAACTATTGGTTAAGAAGCTGTTTTGGTACACCCGTTGCCAAACTGTATTCATATTAAATTTAAATTTATTCATATGAAAATTTAAAACTCTGTTTAACCTGAGAAATGTCAAGTGATATATAACATGTACAATATGCTACATAAATATACAAGTTGTTACTGTTTCTAGAATATACTAATGAAATGTATTATTTAAAAACAATGTGTTTGTAGATACTGCTGGAGTTTCATTTATTTTACTGCAAAAACTGATGCTAGTCCAATCATTTTCTTATAAAAACAACACATTGAAAACCTCCTTAAACATTTGTCTCTAAGATTATATCTCAGGGGAGACATAATTTTCCTGCTAAGAAATTTGACATTGTAGCTGTATTTGTGTTACTGTCAGAAAGATTTTGGGTACTTATACATTTTACCAAGGGCTCTAAGTGTGGCTACTGTTTTTATATGTAGCACTGGACACTTATAAAATCACTTGATATATGACTGGGGTTGAACGTTCTCCAACTGTGGAGTTTTTTAACATGCCCTTTCTAAGTAATTATGACTCTGCTAACTTGCTTTGCTGTAGGATGGGCACGTGGTCTAGCTCTTACTGAGCTCCTCTCACATCTGCAGATACAGACTAGTAAGGGCAATTAATAAAGTCAGCCATGCATTATAACTGCAGAGAACCAAGAATTTTTCATCTTGGAACCCTCTCTGATTTCTTGGGATATCCAACATAACTTTGGGATAACAAACAAATGTAATAATCCTTGAGTAACTATTCTCATCTACTCTATATATTTTTCTTTTGGAATCCCATTAAGGCCTACAAGGATAAATGTAAAACTTTTATCCCAAGGGCATATGTTAAACCTTTAAAATGGCACCAAATAGGGCCTCCCTGGTGGCCTAGGGGTTAAGTCTCAGTGTTATCAAGCTATCACCAACCAGTTTGAGCCTGGCCAGGGAGCTGACCCACATGGCACAGCAGAGCTCTCCTGTCTCACCTGCTGCTCCCCTCAGCAGTGGATTTCACTAGATCTGCCTGCTCTGCTCCTCACTGTCTCTAGGGTATCCTACCCCTCCCCACCTCTGGCTTACACACATAAAATAAGTAAAAAAAAAAAAATCTTTAAAATTAAAAAAAAAGTTTCTTACAATTGGTTCATTGAGTGGGGGAAATTCCAGGGCTGGTTTACTAATGGTTCTATTCGATAGGCTGGCCCTGGTAGGAACATCATTATGATCCCAAAGAGTGGTGGGCATTAGTGGAGGTAAATTCCCCTAATTAGCATAATTTAAAGCAACACAGTTGATTATGCACTTAATCTGGATTGAAATATGATCAAAAGTATGACTCTTCAGTGACTCACAGGACTCAGAGATGACAAGATTAGAAGATGAACACAAGATGGTCTTGGGAAAGAGGTTATGTGGATAGACATGTTAGAGAATGTGAAGCTACAAATACTCGTTTTGTACAAATACTTTGCCAAAGCGCATCATCTGAAGAGATCTCAATGATCAGGTGGACAAAACAATGCCCGAGTGCCCTACTAGCAACCAGCACACACAAACATGGGTCTCCTCCTTGACACGCTTCCTGGGAAAACAAGCCAGTCACGTGGTGGTTGGTGGATTTTATTGGCACAAGAGACAGAGCTCTCGTGGAAAGGGACAGAGATTATTTCACTAGAATAAACATGTATTTTGGATATGGACTTGCCTTTCCTGCACCACCTCCATAGACTCATAAAATCTCTTATTCATTTTCAATATATTCTGCTAATGTTGCAGCATTGAGGAAACTACAGCAAAGAAATGCGACGACAGGCTCAAGCCCAAGAAACTCACAGCCACGGCACAGACTGTCACCCCAAAGCATCCAGTCCAAGAGAACAATGGGATGGTTTACTCAAGATTCAGTAGGTGGGGACAGCATTCTGAGAAAACGTGACGCTATCTTACAAGACACCCAATACATGTGCTGTGTGTCCCAAAGCCAGAATAAATATAGGAATCAAGAGATGAAATGGCTCTTCTCACTGATTGTTTTTTAAGATTTATTTTAATTTATGTATGCATAGAAGAGCAGAGGTCAAAACGGGAGGGAAGAGAACAAGGAACTGTGGTGATGGTCACAGGTGCTGTAGTGTGGGGAAAATTATGGGGACTATCCCTGAGGGGAGAAATCAATAACTGTACAAAAATGAACAAAAATGTAAGAAAATAAAAATAAATCAATTTTAAAACAAAACAGGCAAAAAACCCCATGACAATTTAGACTAGCTAAATGCTTAGCTGAGGAAAAATGAAACAGAATGGCTGGTGGGGAAAAGTGGCAAATACCAGCTCTAGCCTCATGATCAGTTCCGAGAAGGGGAAGCAGCAGCCACAGGGTTTCTTCGTCGCGCATGTGCATGTATGTGTGTGGATTTGTCAATATTTGCTTCTTTCTGTTCCTCTCGTGAATTAACACAAGCTTTGTTGGAAGTCAACTTTAAAATTTAGTGTTTAGGTGGACAGAAAATTAGATGATGGTGAATGAATTTAAGGAGCAACTAGAATACCACTGACCTGGATGATGTGATTGTCTTCCAAAAGTGGATGCGGGGCCTCCCTCGTGGTACAGGGTTAAGCCTCAGAGCTAGCAAGATATTGGCATCCTCTGTGGCCTGAGGGCCTGCATTCGATCCCCAACCAGGGAGCTGACCCACATAGGGCACAACAGACCTCTCCTGTCTCACCTGCTGCTCCCCTCAGCAGTGGATTTCAGTCTGTTCCCTGTTGTGCTCTCCACTCTGTCTCTGCTGAATCCTCTCAAACTTCTCCCCCAACCTCTGGCCTACACCCCAGCTCTTGTATGCATAAATATATTTTCAAAAAAAAAAAAAAGAGGATGCGATGACTGTTGGGGAATTGTGTCCTCTCTTTTTGATGAAAATATGTACATAAGACAGTTGCATTTAGGTGGGAAAAGAACTGGGAAAAGAACTGTATTGTTATGGTGTAGATGTTCACACACTTGTAGAGGATTAGGTGAATGCTAAATGGTCAGAGGGTCACTGGTAGTTATTAGTCTCTCAACTTCAACTCCATCGATCAGACTTCATTCCTCCTGCATTTCCTCTTTATTCCAAATCAGTCCAGCAAGACTATGATTTGTCTGGTTTGTCTGTCTGGCCCCAACCTAACCTTTGCTTTTTTTTTTGTACCCTTGTTACTACTCTGTGCTTGGGCCAGTTCTGCTTTGCCAGCTGGCTGCACCTGAAAGTGCCAGTAGGGGGCGCCAGGAGGAGGCTGCAATGCAGGAGGAGGAGCAAGGGACTTCTTTTCTGTCAACTTCTTGTGGCCTTTTTGTAGGCCTTCAGCTGCCTTCCTGCCCTGCTGGCATGACCCCAGCAGCAACAGTTCCTTTCTTTGGCAGAGATCAATTCATTTTGCAGCTTTGGCAGGATTTGCAGAACCAGCTTCACATGCCCATGTCAGGGCTGTGGTTTTAAAGCCTTCAAACTGCATCTCCCAACTGCTGAAGGCTGTCCTTTACTAATGCATGATGTATTCCCATCACACTGTTCCCTGTTTTTGGGGGTGGTGGTAGGTAGAGGCAATTGTGAAGAAAGGGTCGTCTACCCTGAAGCTGGTGCTGGGCTGGTTTGGAGTAAAGAGAAAATGAAGGTGGAATGGAGCCTGATGGATGGAATCATTAGCTGAGCAAGACTATGGGATAAAACAGAACTGTTAGAAAGTGTAGGCTATCATCCTGTATCAGGAGACAGAATTGGAGAGCAGAAGCTCAGCAAGAGACTGTTGAGGAAGAGTTTCCCTAGGCTGATACCCAATTGCTAGACTGACAAGCCACTGATAAAGCCTTCTCATCTTCTTTCTATGCTATTTATATAGTCTAGTTTTTATTGTTTATTCATTATTACCTTTTTCACTTACCATTACAACATAACCATTGTCTTGTTACAAATTCCTTATCAGCATTGTTTGTAATGACATCTTTGCTTAAAAGCCAGTCTTTTGGTTAGATTATACTCTATTCTATTTCTGAAGGGCATTCAGGAAATTTCAGTGTTTATTAAAATAACGTGCAAATGCTCTTTATGACCTTCAGGTTATAGCTTTAGGATATAGTCCCCAAAGGAGAATTGCTGTGGGCCTCCCTGGTGGCACAGGGGTTAAAGTCTCAGCTCTATGAAGGTATTTGCAGCCATTGCAATATGAGTTTGATCCCTAGCCAGGGAGCTGACCCACATGGCACAGCAGACCTCTCCTGTTTCTCCCACTGCTCCCCTCAGCAGTGAATTTCAGTACATCTGCCTGTCCTGCTCCCCACTCTGTCTCTGGTGAATCCTCTTACCACCTCCCCTACCCCCCACCTCTGGCCTATTCCCCAGTTCTTGTAGACATAAATAAATAAATAAATCTTTTTAAAAAAGAAAATTTCAAAATACTTTACTCATGAAACACATTCAAACTTAGGGTTTCAGAAGATAGTGACTCTGTGTACCAGTGGTGTTATCCTGAATGGTCTGTGAAGACAGAGAGAGGTGGCCATCTACAAGGCAAGGAGAGACACCTCAGAAGAAACTAACTCTGCGGACACCCTGATGTTGGATTCCAGCCTCCAGAATTTTGAAATAATAAATTCCTTTTGTTTATGTCACCCAGTCTGTGCTATTTTGTTTTGGCACCCTAGAAATGAATACAGCTGGTAACATATGACTTTGTAACCAACAAAGTAAGTTTGTTGCTCCATTTAGGCAAAAACAAAACCAAACAGACTGAACAAAAACAAATCAACCTTTTAAAATGTGATTGATTTTACAGTTGTAGCTTATCGCTGCTGTACTTCATTTGTCTCAGGGAAACATTTATCTGAGGTTTATAACCCAGTTCTCCCTCACATCATTTCCTCTCAAATTCCAGTTGATTGACAAGAATGCACTCCTCATTTCAGGTATTAGCTCCTGTTATCTAATAATTATATCTGAAACTTTAAAAGATAGTTTTTATAGTCTCGCTGTATTTGCCTTGTGGCTATAAACTCAGGACTATTCAGAATAACCTGGGGTCTCTGGATTCCACGGTCAGGGTCTTCAGCTAAGACAGGTGCTCTCAATGTTTTCATCCACCTTAGTTGACAACAGATTACTGGTCACTGCACAGGATCTCATGCACACTTTCAGTAACTTCTCCAGTCCCTGACATTTAGGAAACAGAATGGAAACAAATATTATTCTATCAATGATGTAGGGATTATTTTCATTTTAAAAAAGTAAATCATTAGAAACCTTCCACAACTTATTGTTAAATTGTTAAAACCATGTTAAAGTGCTTGTGTGCTTTTACAACTGATTAGTGAATTGCAAAGTATTGAAACTTACTTGTGTATTGACAGACAGCTGAATGGGTAAGGACTGGGACAAGGGTCTCTTCTTTCAGTAGCTACTCTTCCAGTGTTTCCAGCAGGAAATACTTTAGAAAAAAATGCATGAGGTCATGGTAAAATAGGAGTAGCTCCTGTATGACTGTGTCTGTGGATGCTTCATAGAGGAAGGGGTTTTACTAAGAGAAGCACCAATATATGGAAAGCAGCAGGTAAAGGGCATGGCCATGTATCTTTGTACTGCCCAGAAACTGATTCCTGATTCTTCTACAGACTACATGGAATTGTAAAATTCTGTTCGAAGGCTTGTGAACCTCAGCTATCTGGTGCATGTATTATGCCCGACAGGGTTTAAATCCCAGGATGAAAATATATGTCATTCAAGAATTGTGTACCAGATGAATGTATTTATCTCAGAGTATTTGAGTGCCTACTATGTGTCAGACTATTCCAGGGGCAGTGACGAAGTCAACAAATAAAAGTTTCTGTTCTTTACACTTCACAGATGGAGTTTACTTTCTAGCGGTGATTTACAGCACTGGAGATTGTGAGTGCTCAATTTGGTTTTCTTTTGATTTCAAAATACACTATTGCCATGACTTCTAAAAGTGGACCTTGTATGTATGACCCATCCAGTTCAGGAATTTAAAAACATCACAATGTCTTAGACTTTGGAAAGGGCATTAGTTGAGATATTAGTTTTAGCTATCTAAACCTACCTAAGTTTACCCAATGCATTACAGAGGGATTGAAGATAAGGCCTTAGATCTCCCTCTCTCATTTGTTTTTCTCAATCATAGCCCTCATGGTTTCTGAATGGAAGTCTGAATTTCAAAAAGTGGTGCTTGCAAAAAGTACAGGTGGTGCAATGAATTTAAAGTTGCTGCAAATTGGGGTGATTATGTTAATCAGAAAGCAAGTCTTGGTGAAAGACTAATAGGGTATTTGACCTCTAATCCTGTTAGTTAAAGGAAAACCGCTTTACCTGGGTCCTAAATTCTTTGTCTTTCAAATGAAAGGGCAGACTAGCAGAGGAGTCATTTGCACAGTACTTGAGCCTTTGAAAATTAGGTATTCCTGTAAGAAATTTACTAAGTGTCTACATACAGTGCTAAGAAACACCCGCTTAAAAAATTTATTTATTTATGCATACAAGAGGTGGAGAGCAGGCCAGAAGTGTGGGGATGGAGGGTGAGAGAATTCACCAGAGACAGAGTGGAGAGCAGAACAGGTGGATCTACTGAAATCCACTGCTGAGGGGAGCAGCGTGGTGAGGCAGGAGAGGTCTGCTGCACCATGTGGGAAGCTCCCTGGCTCGGGATTGAACTCGTGTTGCAGTGGCTGCAGATAGCTTCATGGTGCTGAGACTTAACCAGCGTGCACCAGGGAGGCCCCACGCTCTTTAAAAAAAAAATTAAACACACAACCTCACTAAGTATACGTGTCATTTTGCAGATGAAAAATTGCAGAAATTAAGCACAATTTTCAAGGTGATTAGGGAAAGGAGGCTGAGAATTGGGGACTTCTGACTAGTATTTCCTTTGTGGTATATTAGAACCCTGATAACTAAGATTATAAGAATGAAGATTTGCTGTAAACCTAGAAAAATGGGCAGAAACAGTGGGGAGGATGAAATATTTCATGCAGGAGCTATGTTTTGAAAGGAATGAATGAGTTTGGTCTCCCTTCTTTGCCGGGAGTTTCTCAGATGGGGAGTCAAGAGCAAAGTGCGGAAGTCGTGGAATGCCAAGCTGATTCTGAGAGCCTTCGCAGCTTTTCCATCGGAGTGGTGGCAAAATATTAACCGTATTTTATGATTAACCTTGTCGGGGAATAGATCGGGGAGTGGGGCTGGAGCTTCAGAGACAGTCAGTGACTATTGCGAGGGAGGGCAGTACAGGATGAGGGCCCTCGAGCACGCTGAGCTAGAGACTGGGAGGAAAGTGCTTTTTCTTAGTCAACAGCATTCAGGGAACAAGCAAACCCGTTATTTTAACAATGGACCTAGGAGTACTTTTTAAAAATCAGCTACTGTGGAGACCTGGGAGGTCACGAGCGCCTTTGCTATCAGCCGGGGTGGACTCCTGGGTTTGTCATTTTCTAATTATGTAACACAGAGTAAGTCACCTAGCATCCCTCCAGCCTCGGTTTCATTTCCTCTCCATGAAGGGAGACAACTCGACTTGCACAGCATTTGGTGCAGAAAACCAGTGTCTGAGGCCCCGAGAAATGGCGCTCGGGGCCGGCGCGCGCATCCCTCCAGGTGTCCTGGGCGAGGGCCGGGCGGCCACGGGCCGAGCTGACCCGGGGGCCCACCTAGGACCCGGCCCCGCGCGGAAGGACGGGGCGCCAGCGCCGAGGGGTTCCGGAGCGCGGCAGGCCCGGAGCCCCGGCCCGGGACGCGGCGGGGCGCGGGGGGAGCCCGGCGGGGCGCGGCGGCCACCCCCGCGCGCCCGCGCGCCCGCCCGGGACTGGCCGCGGGTGCTGGGCCGCGCCGGCCGCGTTTGAAGTCTCCGGCGCGGCCGCTGGTTGGCGGGCGCCGGTCACGTGCGGCAGGAGTTTCCCCGACAGCTGGCGGCTGCGTGGGCTCCGGCGGCTCGGAGCTCCGCGGCGCGGCCTTCCCCGCCCCCTCGCCCGCGGCTCCCCCGCCCGCTTCCGCCCGGTTATTATCCGGCTATTGACAAACAGCGGCCGCGGCGGCGACCTCGCGTGCGTCGGCAGCCGAGCCATGGGAGACAAGAAGAGCCCCACCAGGTAACGGCGCCCGGGCCCCTGCCCGGCCTGGCCGGCGGCTCGGCCCTCTCCCGGGCTGCGGGCGGCCGGGCGCGGCCGGGGGCGGCGCCGCGGCCGCGCGAGTGGCCGGCGCGGCCGCCCACAATGGAGCCGCGATGGCGGCGGCCGGCGCGCGGCCCGGGGTCCGCACGGCGGCCGCCCCGAGGCCGCGCGCCCCTCCCCCTCCGGCCGGGCGCGGCGGCCGGGCCCGCGGGGCGGGGGTCGCGGGGCGGGGCGGGGCGGGCTGCGGGGCCCGGGGCCGGGCGCGGCCTGCTGGTGACCCCGCGCGGCGTCGTGTCCGGGTTGTGTCCCGCAGGCCGAAGCGACAGCCGAAGCCGTCCTCGGATGAGGGCTACTGGGACTGTAGCGTCTGCACCTTCCGGAACAGCGCCGAGGCCTTCAAGTGCATGATGTGCGATGTGCGGAAGGGCACCTCCACCCGGTGAGTCCGGCCGGCCCGCGCTCGCGGCGCGCGGGGCGCCCCTGCGGCGGCCGCCCCGGCACCCTGCGGCCCCGGCGACCCTGCGGCCCCGGCGGGAGCGGGCGACCCCCGGCGCCGACGCGCTCAGAACCGGGTCAGATGCTCGCGGCCCGGGCGCTGGTCTGCGCTGCGGGCGAGGGAAGCGGGGGCAGCGTTCCCGCGGCCCAGAGAGAACCAGTCATTTCGGGGCGGCATTCGCTCCTGCGTTATAATTCGCGTCGCAGGGGGCCTCGCCACCACCGAAGCGCACACTCGGGGTATCGTGTTGGCCGCATTGTTGTGTGAGTATGGAGGAATCAAGATAATTGCAGAGAACCCCGGTAGGAGCCAACGATGTGATTTCATTTCATTCCTCGCAAAAAAGTATGTTTCTAGAATCCACAATAGGTTCAACTTCCTTTTTGCGTCCGGACGTTGGGAAGGGTCAGATCAAGGTTCTGTGGAGTGTTTTTACTCCCGTTCTCTAATGTTTGGTAAATAAGTAGTTGGAGATGAGCCCAGTCCCCGGGACACATTTGATACTGAAAGTATCTGAATGTATTTAGTTTGATTAAATGGCAATCTCTTAGACTAACAAATGAGATAACGTGATCTCGGCCTGTTTTCAGCCTTTATATTCTCATAAACTTCCAGTAGTATAACTCAGTCTTTTAAAAAGCCACTTAAGTGAATTAAAGTGGATCAAGAAAATCATCCAGAAAATTTAGTCAGTGACGTTCTTGATCTGCCGGCACTTAGAAATCTTCTGCCTCTCTGGAAAGATAACCTTAGTATTAACTTAGTGTAATTTGGTTATCGATAGACTAATACTGAAATAATTTATTTTTATATTACAGCGTCTGTTAGAAATTAAACTTTCACGAGTATAAGCCTAATTTTTTTTAAGGAAGCCCACCCAATAGTGACATAAGATTTAAATATCCAATAGAAATTAGTTTTCTAAAAATCAAACAACTGGATTTTTAAAACATTTATAGTATTTTGTTGAAACTTTGAAATATAGAGCCAGAAATAGCTGGCAGTAACTTAAAATTTTAAAATTGCTCAGTGAAGCTAGTTGCTATTGACATACTTGTCTTTCTGTAAGTCATAATATGCTTTTAATATATTAATTCCCATATATACTTGGTAAAATATATTCTGCATTTTCCAGGACATCCTTTAAAAAGCAGACTTTCAAGCATCTCCTGAAATTCGAGGGAATGTCATAGAACATTCCAAAAAAGTACCTGTTCAAATGAATGTGGTAACTATTCTGTACCCATGGTTTAAGTATTTTGAAAAGTAGATTATCTTTAGATCTTTATGTCTATAAGTAGACAGAGATTGGGTTTAGATTGTATTTGTATATCTGTGTTAGTACTCTGTACTGTTTTAACTGCTTAAATAGCAATTTTCAGAAAATTTGGTTTCTGGAGGCAGGAACTTTATAGACAATTATTATAATCATAATCTTTGGCATGGTGTTGTTGCTTTTTTTGTTCCCTTCTATTTTCTTGTAGCCACTAGAAAAATACTGAAACTAGAAGAGCCTATATGTTTATTTGCAGGGACAGCAAGGAAGGGGGGAAGCTGGTGTCCTCCTTCTACAGCCAGTCTTGGGGTTAGAGGAACCCTGAGAAATAGAGTAGGTGGTGGCAGCTCAGAAGAGAAGAAACAGGCTGAACCCCTGGCACCTGGAAGAAGAAAGAATCTGGTGCGCAGGGGAGTTGGCCCAGGACAGAGAAGTGGGCCTAGTTTAACAGAGGCTTGAGGCCCACATGGGGGCCCTGGCATTTTTTTATTGGTACGTCTGAGCTCTTATAGATCCAGTTTTTAGTGGTGGAAACATTACTTGAGGAGGACTCAGAGAAGCATTGTCATTTGGATTGAAACTGAAGAGGCTCTGGGCAACTCACCAGAAGTCTAAGGGACACTGTGTTCCTAAAAGTAAGTGTTCTACACCACGACCCTCTCAGCCTCTTCCTTCCTCTCTCTGAATTGTCTCTTCTGTTTTGATTTTGGCCCTACGTTAAGTAAGAGCTCTCTTTTCTCTGTTATCTGTTATTTTCCTACCCCTGTTTCTGAAATTTAGAATGGGATTCATGTTTGCATAGAACAGTGGGACAGCTTGTTCATAGGCAGATAATGATTGCACCCTCTCTGATAATGTTAGAGAAACAGGATTAAAAATCTGCAGAACACTGTTGAGATGCTGAAGTTTCAGGAATTGGAAGAATTAATTCTCTGCAACTAACACGTTAATTAGCAGTTACTGTAATTGCAGGGATGAGGTTGGCATTCACCAAAGTAGGAACTGGGTAGCTGAGGCACAGAGTGCCTCTGCTACGACTGATCTGACTGACCGTAGGGCAGAATCCCCTGGGTCAGACTCACCTTCAAACTACTTCTGTCTCACTGGACAAATGTGAGAACAGTTCTTAACTGTCCTAAACATTTAAAAAATCTTTTTTTAAACCTCCAGAGAAGATTAAGTCAATGGCCTGTCTTTCTTTACTGACAATCCCACCCCCCAAGGAATAGCTACTTCAAATCTTTTTGTTACAGCAGAAGAGCATATCCTCTGGCTTCCCTCTGGGTAGGTCGTGTTTTTCAGCAGAGTAACTATTTGTCTAGGATGAAATGAGGTTACATCCATACTCTTTTTCAAATTCAAATCTGATCCAAAAGCAACAGTTCGTATTTTGACTTAGTTTTCACATTTCTGCCATTTCCATGAATTTCAATTTTGTGTTGGCTGGCCTTATTACTTTAAATTTGGTTTATCTCTTTTTTCATCTGGAATCTAAGTCACCAGACCATTCAAGTACCTGAGGTTTTCTACATTGTGCCTTTCTAGGAGAAACAGCGTTGTGCTTTTGTGAGACAAATAATGATAAATGTCTGACAGAGAAAACTTACAAAGATAAAACTTTATGGACAAATTATCATCAAAGCTATCATGACATCTTCATTTTTTCATCTCAAGGTCTTATAAACAATGAATGTCTCAAATATAGACCTGAGAAACTTTGAGAAATCTGTTCTGAATCATCAGAGAAAATGAATGTATCTATAGATTTAGTATAGTCTAGTGATGGTAGCCATGGATGATCATTGGGTTAGACTGCCATCTTCTTGCCACTTCTTCGTATGGGAATGGGAATTACTGCTTAATTCACAGGGCAAATACTTTGAAATGCAAATGTGTTGCTTTGGTTTTTATCTATGATGTAAATGAGAATTTACAAAACACCTAGTCCATAGCAGACTTTCAAATGTAATTTCAAGTGTAGCAGGGGATGGTAGATTTCCTTGGGGTAAATTCTATTAGTTCCTTTTGGTTTCTTAGGGATGTCACTTTCCAGACAAAGGAAAAGGTTTCTCGTAGTAGAAAGAGCACTGGGTGTTATGCTAGAAGGTGGGCAAGCTGGGCTCCTATCTCATTGCAAACATTCATTCAGCGTTTCAGCACATGATTATCGACTATCTTATCTTGTACAAGGGCCGAGCTGTGAACTGCATGTAAAGTGGTACGCAAAATAGACCTTTCTTTGTTTCTCATAAAACTTTATGATTCTGTTGCAACTTTGAATTGCACCAAATTCTGCACAGGAGGTAGTGTTAGTAAACCTTTATGTTGGAGGCAGAAAGGTGGAACTTTCCCATTTGAAAAATGAAACAGTGTTTATAACTGAACACAGTGTTGTGGTTAAATGTAAAAAGAATGAATTATTTCCGTTTCTATAAAATGGGAGTAAGCAGTATTAAGTTCACATTTTGAAGCAACCTTGTCCGATGAAAACCTCTCCTGTACCGTTGTTGTCTTGTCATACTAGTTTTCTAGCTTCTAATTTGGGGTTTGGCGGGTTCTCCTTGACTCTTCGTGTGGGGATGGGAGGAGAAAAATTGAGGACTAAGTTAGTCCGTTTTTCAGAAATGCAGCGCTCCTGAGCCTCTCTTCCCTGTCTCTGGAACCTTTCCAGCTTTGCGCAGTTGTTGCCCAGAGTCTCCTGATTCTAGGAGGTGGTTCGGTTGGTTTCCCCCCCTGCTATCTTGGGTTAGAGGAGCTCATCGGTTTTGTTGCTTACAGAGAAATTGTGGCAGTGATTAGCATCTGGATAGTCCTGGGGAGTGGATTTCAATGTGTCTGCTCAACCCTGGGGGGCCAGGAGACCTTTTTAGGGAGTCTGTGAGGTCCAGACTATTCTCATAATCATACTATGTTTTTTGCCTTTTTCACTGTGTTCACACTTGCAGTAGTGGTGCAGAGGCCACCAACTGTGACCCCTTAGTATGAGTCAGATGGCAACGGTCTAGTGGTCATCTTCACCACCACGGACGTGCAGGAAAAATAACACCAGTTTCACTTAAGACTGTCCTGGGTGAAGCAGTGAAAGCTGCCAATTTTATGAAATCTTTTTTAGTATTTTGTCTGATGGACTGATTAGGAGGGACACGTAAAGCGCTTTGCTGTGTGGCAGGGCCCTGTGGTTGATTTGAGGGACGTCCTTGCGGAGTTGGAACTGCAAACAAAACTGGCTCCTTTATTTCATAGAACATCATTTTTACTTGAAAGAATGGCAAACTGGATACTTAGACTTGGATACTTAGCAGATACTTAACTTATTGAGTCTGTCACTTCAAGGAAAACAATTGATTGTGTTTGTTGCCAATCCATAAACTTTGGCTTTCTTGTGAAAATGAGAATTGTTGAAAACTTGTAACCACTGTAGTGTGCTTAAGAGTTTCCCAGTACTTTAACAGCCATAAAAGAAGGTGGTGATGGCAACCAATGTAGCATCTGATATTTTATGGTGAAATTTGGAAGACCTGAATAACTCATTGAACTAATTACATGGATGGTATTACAAAACCACACATGGTTCATACATTCAAAGTAAAAATAAGTCTATGAAAATTTAGTTGTGTTCTCACCTTTCACATGCAGCTGAACTTTGCGCAGTGGTTCTTGTGGGTTTTTATGTGTTGTATGTATTATCAGAGCAGTTATCTGAAGAGGCTTTTGAAGTGCTCCTCCCCTTTTCAAGTACAAATCTGTAGGAATCCAGATTTTCTTTATATTCTTGAACCAAAACACCATATTGCAACAAATTGAGGAAGCAGATAAGATAATCCTGTCTACTGTTAAGCCAGGTATTAGAGTGTTGTAAAAATACATGGTAGTACCACTCTTCACACATAATTTTCTTTGTTTTCAAAAATACAGATTTCCCCTGTATAATTTTTATATTAATCTGTAATGTACTTAGTATTTTTTAGATGAACTAATATACATATTTAATATTTTTCCCTCAGTTTTTGTTTCTAACATAGTAGTTAGTCTTTTGGTACATAGGCCCACTGAAACAAATGCTATTGACTTTTGAGAGTTTTCCTCCTAGCTTTGACTTCAACATACAACAGACTTACTTTTTCTTTCCTTTGTCCTTAATTGAGTGTTGTCTTTGTGATTATCTAGTGATCTCATTATTACACACAGTGCACTCATCTTGTTTTTCCATGTCACCTCCGATGTACTTGATGTTGGTGACTTTTTAATTTTTTAAATGGAAATTCTCCTTCCTGGATCTTGTAGCACCGCTTTCCCTAGTTTTCCTTATGAAATTAGGCTCTTGCCTCTGAAATCAGTTTCTGCCTATCTGAACTTGGCTTCTTATCTATGTTTCTTACTGTATGTGACGTAGGCTTTTCTGGAACCTAAGCTAGGAACCACCACTGTTTCAGTGTTGAATCTCTTTGTTACCTTTAGCGTGCAGTTGTCCTCGAGATTATCTCTCAAAGTGGCCCTTTTTCCAATTGATGTCACTTCGTCTGGAAGCCCACAGTATTTCTCTCTTGGACTATTGGACAAATTGATCTCTTCACCAGAATGCTGCTAATGCCTCCTCTGTTTTTTGAAATCTGTCTGATTATGTTGGTTCCTGTATTTAAAAAAAAAAATCTAGACTTCTCATGTGACTACTGAATTAAGATTGAACTCCTGAGCATGGTGTTCAAGATTAGGCTAATTCATTACCTTTCTAGCTTTATTTCCTGCCTTCAGTCCCAACCAGTGCTATGCTGTATCAGCACTAGAGTATTTTTATCAGATGGTCCTTTTTTTTTTTTTTCATTTTAAGAGGACAGGTTTATTAGGAAAAGGAGAAAAGAGAGGCACCTGTGTAGTCACAGGTGGGCAGGAGAGCTCCTGCTCCTGTTTTGCAAAGGGAAAAGGTTTGGAAAAAGAAACACCTGCATGGTCACAGGCAGGCAGGAGCGTTGCATCGTCTCATGGAACTCACGAAAAGGAGCCCTCTGAAGGAATTCTGTGGGATTACTACCCCCACCCCCAACCAACTAACTTGATGCAGTCTATCCATATCTATATCATTATTCCTCCTAGAGAATTGCCATATTGTACTCTAATTGCGTAGATGTTTATCTGACCTACTGAGCAGGGACCCTCTCAACTTACCTTGGTATACCTAAAAGCTAGTAAAGGACCTGGAGGACTGTAGGAATTTAAATTTTTTTTCAATTACTGGCCCTTTAAATTTGACCAGTACTATTTGATACTTGGTATTGCTTTTCTGATAATTTTCAAGACTGTTTGTAAAAATATTACCAGACAATTTTGCCCATAATTTGTAGGTATATATAATTGTGTTACTATTTCAACAATGATACTGTATATTAATACATTTGCATTTTGTGGCATGACTTTGGAAAGCTGTATTATTTATTTATTACCTCATTTACAGCCAGTAGGTCATGTTATTCATGTAGTCTGTATTTATGTAGTATAGCTAAAATGGGAGGGGTTTTTTATTGTTTTTTTTTTTAAAGATTTATTTGCGCATACAAGCTGGGGTGCAGGCCAGAGGCATGGGGTGGTGAGAGGGTTCACCAGAGACAGAGTGGGGAGCAGAACAGGGAGATCGATGGAAATATATTGCTGAGGAGAGCAGCAGGTGAGGGCAGGCGAAGCAGGAGAGGTCTGCCTCACCACACGAGAATCTCCCCTGCCGGGTAATGAACTTGCCGGCAGCTGGAAATATATTTTATTCCTCTTAAATTGTAAGTTCTGTTGAATGATTTTTATTTATATATTTTTAAAGTTCTTATTATTTTTTAAAGATTTATTTGTGCATACAAGTTGGGGTACAGGTTAGAGGTGTGGGGCGGCAAGAGGGTTCACCAGAGACAGAGTGGGGAACAGAACAGGGAGCTAGACTGAAATACACTGCTGAGGGGAGCAGCAGGCGAGGCAGGAGAGGTCTGCCGCGCCATGCGGGAATATCCCCCATCGGGCGTTGAACTCGCGTCGCTGCTGCCAACAGCTCCACAGCGCAGTACTTAACCGCTGCGCAGGCCCAGTTGTTGAATGATTTTTATAGTTAAGATAGTTGATATTGAGGACCCATGAAAAACTAAAATATGTTAAACATAGATTTATGGTATTTGAGATTGTTTGATTAAGAAATTGCTTAAAATTCAAATTTTGTGTTTAACTATATTGAGTTTAAAATTAAATTGAAACTAATTAAGCTTAATTATAATTAAAATGGAGGAATTTTTACCTTATGATTAAGATAGTATTTTATTTATGAACTTGTTACTTTTAAAGATAAATCAGTTACACGAATTAGCAGGTGCTTTATATAGAAATTAGGCAGACATTAAGAAAATACTGAGATTTTCTTTCATTTTGTGCTTCTTTACTATTCTAATTGTCTAGGGTCAGATAGCAGGGTGAGTTGCAAATATTTTTCTCGAATTTTGATATTATTTTGCCCATTATAGTCTTTAAAACCCAGCTCACATGTCTCTTCCCTGTGACATTCTCTCAGACCTACCCCAAAATTGTCTTCCTTGGTCCTTGTTTTCTTTATTGAGGTGACACTGCCCCTTCTGCCTGGTTTCCCATCCCTACTTTCCCTCCCCCAGTAGCTTCCATTCTGCAGTCCTATGTCTAGAGTTTGTTTTGGTTTAGTTTTGTCAGTTCCTTTGTTTTGTTTCTCTGTATCCACATGAGTGAAATCATCTGGTGTTTGTCTTTCTCTTTCTGATTTATTTCACCCAGCACCATCCACTTCAGTTCCCTCCCTGTTATGGCAAACTTTGTGTCTTTTGTTCATACCTCTGATTGTGAGACCATGTCGCTCCAACACTTCCTCATAAATCCAGGCTTCCTTTGTGTCTTTCTCGAGAAGCTTAATCTTCTCTCAAAGGGCCAGTTACCGAGAGAGGAGAGATGCTTCGATTGAAGCTATGAGAGTAGTTCTATTCTCTTTCCAGACTCTGAATAGTGCCCCACAGTCAATTTGTGGTGCTTACCTTTATTATATGATTTAGTGTATTCTAGTTCTGTTACATGAGTGTGTTAACTCTCCTGTTAAGCTATGCATTTCTTGAGGAAAATAAGTTTTTTAATTATCTTTTTTTGAAGCTGCTTCTCAAAGTGCTTGTGAAATAATAGATGCTTAATAAAGGTTTGTTGAAGAAGGAATCAGTTATTTTTATAAGCTTTGAAAAAGTTAGAATTGTGATATAGTCATGTCAGTCAAAGAACCTGCCTGTAATTCACAGATGTCTGTGAATTATTAGAAGTAAATAGTGGGATAAAATTCTGAAATTCTGCACATTTTTATTGGTACATAGGTGCCCAGAATTATGCTAGGATTACAGCATTGTGGAAGAAACCTAGTCCTGGCCTGCTGAGTTTGAATTCCGGCTTGTTTGCTAATGAGTAAACAGGCAGCACTTGAAAATTAATTTTTCAATGTAGCCTAGATTTTGGAGAAGTCCTATGCTCAAATTAAGTATGAAATCAATTATTTTTGTGGCTATTGTTTCCAAAGCAGTCTTGGTACTTAATCATTCCAGACACCATCTCTCTTGAGAATAAAATAATTCTATAACAGAACTGCATTATTGAATTTAATGTTTCTTCAATTATCTTATTGGCTGTATTGGGAGTGATCGTTCATCTAATACTCAGTTTTTTTCCCTTTTCTTTAAGTCTCAGTGCTATCACCACTGCAATCTGAGTTCAGTCCCCGGCCAGAGACCTGACCCACATGCGCAGCAGACCTCTCCTGTCTCGCCTGCCGCTCCCCTTAGCAGTGGGTTTCAGTAGATCTCCTGTTCTGCTCCCCCACTCTGTCTCTAGGGAATCCTCTCATTCCCATGAGCCTCTGGCCTACACCCCAGTTCTTCTACATAAAACAAAACAGTATCTTTACATTATTTGTGGTAATTTATTGTGTTCAGAGTGCTTTTCCTCTATGTTCTTTCACTTGCTTCGCAAATCACCCTACGTGGTTGGTGAGGAAGATGGTCATCCAGTTATGTATTAGTATGAAAGCTTAGATTGAAACTTAGATGGTTCAACTACAGATTGATCTTTTCTTTTTTTTTTTTTTCCATTTTTTTTTATTGTTATTTGTGTCTTTTACATTTTGTATTCAGATTGATCTTTTCATCTTTCCATTTCTGATAAAGAGGTTTATGAAACTCTCCTAGTTGGGTGAAAGATTTGTTTTGTGTTTTCCTTTTTACCTTCAAAGTTAGATGTAGAACCAGCACAATAGTGTATTAACATCCCTTGGGGTGTGCAGGGATTGAATGAGACATTAGTTTTTTAGAGACATTAGTTTTTTTTTAAAAGACACATTTCCTTAATTCTTTCATAGCTTGTGATTTTAGTGCATTAAAAGTGTATTAAAATTTTTGTTGTGATTTTGGTAGTAAATTATTTAACTAGTATTTATTGAATACCTACTGATTTTCTTTACTAGCTTTTAGGGCTGCTAAAAACTTTTAATTTATGTGATCTGTGATTGAGAATCATTTGTTTTAAAATATTCAGTATACACTCCATTCTGTAATACTGTTTATTATGAAAAACATAGAATTACTAAGAATTTTAGAGCTGGAAGGAATCTTGTAGGAGCTTCCAGACTGTTTAGTCATTTCCTGAGACTAGTCTTGGTTACATGAAACATTAAGGAAAGAGGATAAAGATAGTCTCAGAGGGAAGATCTTAGGGGGCTGGAGTAGTGATGTTGTTATTAAAACATTTGAAATGGGTAGAGGCCACTATTATCTGCAAATCCTCTTATTTGGGATTTTCTTGCCAAGTGTGGTGGATTCTGGTTGTGATACTGTCATAGAGAACTACTAATTAATGTGTAGCAGTGTGCTGGATGAGTTTTTTCCCCATTTTTTAGAACTTGTGGCTCTGTCTCAGTAATCTCCTGACTTGTAAGAAAACAGTCCTGAAAAGGTTGTGATTTGTTCAAGGTCAATAGCTGGTTAGAGTCAGACTCAGATTTCTGGATTTCCAGTTACTCCCTTGCTGTGGTAGCATTTCAGTTTGCTAAAGAGCAGCCTCTTCAGGAATTTTCTTGTTTGTTTTTCTTTTAAGGATTTCTTCTTGGAATTTTCATTATGCCTAGATCTAGTTCTATATATTTTGATAACTTCTGACATTAAATTTACTACTTAGAAGTAATACAAGAACTTTTATTGGGTTAGCAATGTAGTGAATGAAAAATGAAATGGCTATCAGTGACTTCCCTTTGTTAACTAACTTGTTTGAAGCACAAATGTTAAACTTCATTTTGATGTTTTACAGTAACATTTGTTGTGCTGTATATCCTGACTTCTTTGACATCATAGTTTGGTTAGGAGAAAAATTTCAGTAAATATTATTTCTGTCCTTTAATTTGTGATCTAGATGCTAATAATTACTAATAGTATAGTGGGTAGCCTATTTAATGTTTATATATATATGTACACACACATACACAAATGACCATATATGATAAAGTTTGTAGAGCCTTATAGCAGTTTTTAGGCATGTGAGTTGAACCACTTCAACTTTACATATTTCGTAGTCTGGCTAAGGTGCTTTTAGACTATGTGTGTGTATATATGGTACACGTAGATGCCTCTCTCCTATGTGATAGGATGTATAAAATATAGTCAACCTGTACGATCAGCAAACTGTTAATACTTGATGACAGAGAAGTAGTTGCTCATAAAATAGAGCTGGAGGTGAATTTGCAGAATAAGCAGAGTTGTTTTGCTCTTCTTTCATCTTTTCCCCTCCTTTTTGCTGTTTATCTTTTGTGTCCCTGGGGCCCAAAGTCTCCTCCCTAATATTTATTTCTAACCTGTCTTAAAACATATTCTGATTCTTTCATTTTCTTCACCAATTTCTTCACCATTTTCTCCATGTCTTCCTTTTCTAGAAAGTCTTTTCTGTTTTATGTAAATCTGAATGAAGTAATTATTTCAAGTGTGAATGTGAATTACCAGGACATAGCAGATAGAGTTATCATTTCCATTAAGATAGTGACTCTTTCTGAAGGTAAAGTATTGCACTTTCCTGAAGATACCAAAGAAGCTTTGTGTGAGGGAGAAAGCAGACAAGCTCCCGCCCTCCTCAGTCTCACCAGCCAGAGATCCCTACTTCCTAAAGGTTATGTTTCCTTTCTGTCTTTTTTGATGTGTGAATATGAGCATTTAAAAGTAGAACTTGAGGTAGCTCTCCTTGGAAGATTGGGGGAAAGGAGACTTTGTAGTTGTAGCACGATCTTTTTCCATTCGGGAAAAAACCCCAAAGGAACGAATGCTTCTAGCCACATACAGGAGGTGTATAGGAAGGGGAAGGCGCCATGACCCTTTGCTAGCAGTGGGGTGTGGGGTACTTGCCCCCAAATAATGATGGTGTAACGATGCTTCTGATAGAGGGGTGCAGAAGCAGTGGGGGGAAGGGGCAGTTGAGATCAGGATTAGGCGTGTCTTGGGGTGAGGCTTGATCCTCCCTATTGCCTCAGTGTGTTTTGTAAACCCTGGTCCTAAAGAATATTTGAAAACAAGAAGCCAAGAAAGTTTGGGAAACACTGAGAATCAGATCTTCTTGGGGTTTAATAAAGATTCTGGGTTGTCACCCCTTTGAACCTGTCTTAACTTACTTTTTGAGCGGTTCTCAATTTTATTTAACCTGGGTCATTTTTTCCTACATTAGAAACAGTGGATGTGCTGTTCTGTGGGCCCCTCCTGTTGAAGTGTGGCCCAGAGACTGAGTGGACCTTGTAAAATACAGGCCCCGCCAAGGGGTACTGAGTTCTGTGCTGCTTTTTAACAGGGTTCCTACATTATTCACATGCAAACTAAATTTGAGTAGAAGATAATGAAGCGGGCAAGGCTCTGAATTATTCTTTCTATCTGAGCTGCCTTTTTCAAGGGTTGTTTCCCTCCCTTTTTGGTGCATCGGCGGGGGCTCGAGCCCCCGGACTTGTGGTAGGCACTCCCGTACAGGCGTATGAATCTTGGGGTCTATCTCAGTTTATGGTGCCCCCTTCTCCATTTGGCCAATTCTTCCCTCTGAGCCTAACTCCTATGTCCAGAAATGCCTCCTCTAGTAATATATCCGCCTCCCTCTTAGACCTGCTCCTGAAGTCCAGACATAAGCATTCGTTCCTGCAGCCATGCTGCTCGGGCCACTGGGTGACAAGTTGCAGGAAGTGAGAGGTTAGTAGGAGAAGGGTTCACCAGTTAGACTCAAGTAATAAGTTGTTTTTGGTTTTGCAGGTCTAACTGCAATTCCGAGGCTGCCAGTAGGAACAGGTGGTAGGGCCGCAAGCTTCCCACTCCACTTCAGCTGCACTGTCTGTGTTCTTAAGCATTTTACTTAATATGATTTCTCTTCATTATTTCCTATCATAAGTTTTCTTTTTTTTTAGATTTTTTAAAAACAATTTTTTACTTATGCATCCAAGAACTGGGGTGTAGGCCAAAGGTGTGGGAGGTGAGAGGATTTCCCAGAGACAGAGTGGGGAGCAGAACAGGAGGATCTACTGAAATCCACTGCTGAGGGGTGCAGTGGGTGGGACAGGAGAGATCTGCTGTGCCATGTGGGTCAGCTCCCTGGCCGGGGTTTGAACTCAGGCCATAGGGGCGACAGCACTGACACTTAACCCCTAGGTCACCAGGCAGGCCCCTATCATAGGTTTTCTTAAAAAAACAAACAAAAAAAACCACTGGCTGTTTATATCCATTTAGCCTTCTACCCCAAATTAATTTCACTCAGCATAAGCTGGGGTACTTGTGACTGTACTTCTCAGGCTCGATTTCAAAGGGAATAGCTGATAATGAGTTTTGTACAGTGGCAGGAAGATTTGAGACGTTCTCAAAAACCTTTTCGTCTGTATTTCCTTTCTTTTCATACATCTTCTACATAATTCTCTATTTTTAAAAGATCAAGACTGGTAAAGCCCAGAGCCACGTAATCCTAGTGTAGATGAGTAATGAACAGTTCAACTTACAGATGAAAATACGTTGAATTCATAATGTCATCAAATTCTGCTTATGGTAAAATTTAATAAAACTCTTCCATCATCTGTATGAATGTGGTTACGTTTGGTCAGCATTCCCTTGTTGCCAGTTTTCCATAAACTTAATTTCTATGATCACACAGCATTTTCCTCTGATATTCCTTGGTAATTTATATCTTAATTGTACTGTTGTCATCATCCATTTGTATAGGATTTAATTATGTATTCATACTTTTAGTATAGGAAGATATATTTCATTTTATTTTTCCAACTGCATATTTGCATTTAATTTTTGTGTGTATCTGATATAATAATGGAAAGCAAAAAAAGAACAATATTTAAGAGTTTGCTGTACTTAACATGGGATTGTGGTTAAGAGTTTGGACTCTGGAACTTCACTCTTGGTATTTAATACTGGTAGAACACCACTCACTAGCTGTGTGACTTTGTGAAAGTGTACTCAGCTTTTGAGCCTCAGTTTTTTCATCTGTAAAATGGAGATAACAGCAATTACTGCTTAGGGTTAATGTGAGAATTCAATGAGAAAATTCCCATAAAATAGAATTCTTACAAAGTATTTGGCATAGGCCTGGCATATAGTAAGTCTTCAAAATGTTTGCTGAAACAATCAAATACATGAGTGACATTATAATATGGACACCCTTACAGGGTTATAATAGTTCCTGTTGTCCAATATGTGGGTTTTAATGGGGTAACTGACAAAAGCATAGTAAGTGTTTTTATTTAAAAATGAGTGTTTCCACAGATTATTTCACAGATACTTTTGTTTACTCTTCCTCTCCAAACCTGTGTGTGTGTGTGTGTGTGTGTGTGTGTGTGTGTGTTTCCTAGTAACCTGAAGTGTACTGTCACAGAAACATTTGTACCATAAAGTAATAAAGTTTAAACACCTAGAAAGTACTCCGATAGTATAACAGTGGCAAGCAGTGTATGGAGACTAAGGAATTGGATGGTTAAAAGCGCCATTTTTCCTGGCGTGCCATTATTAGGACAGAAGTCTGTCCCCAAGATTGTGTTGTCGGGGCACATGGTCATGCTTGTTTTCAGGCTACTGAACCATTTTTTAGATTTTGCTGTTTCTTCTTTCACATTCTCCTGTCCTTGACAATTTTTTCTTATTCTTTTTGATTGCTCAAGCATCTTCTCTCTCAAGCATTCCGTTAGAGCTCTCTGCCCACCTGTGTCTACGCAGTTGTCTCCCTTTTCCTAATCTGTTCTTTTAATGTAAAAGAAAGAAAAAGAAGCATTCCTTTATCCTAGGCCAGGAAGCATGCCCTTTCATTTACTCTCACAATGTTCTATGCAAAACATTATGTTTGCATTTACAAGGTGTATTAGAAATAATTCATTGTCGTTTCTCCTTTCCTGGCCTGCAGTGTCCTTGGGAAAGTACCATTGCTCCTGAAACTCCATTTTAGTTTGAATGCCCACCTTTTTGCCATTTATAGTCATAAATTTGTAGACTTTTTGGTAATGGTTAAATGGTTTAAGAATTTAGTATAGTTCTTAGTTAATAATAATTGTAAATAATATAAATAAAAGTTCTCAATGTCTTGAGTACTGATAACACTGGTCAACAAATTTTTGCAAAAGTCATATCACCGAAACAAAATTAGTCATTTCCTATCAATTTGTATGTGCTCAACACGAATATGACAGTCAAATTCTAATTTTGGCTCTAGTTTTTTTGTAATCTGCAATAAATTGATGTTTATATCACAAAATGCATGCCAATGGTAATAGGCCTACGGTTAATACCTGTAAAAAATCAAGTCATACACTACTTCTTAGATTTCTTCGCTTGTCTCTTGTACAGCTGTTCAGGAGCATCTCTGGGGAGTGTCTAGCAGTAGTCAGCCAGCATTGTAGTGGACCATTTTCCCTGGTATCTTTGTTCCATTGATGCGATATCTTTTTTTTTTTTTAAAAAGATGTATTTATTTATACATACCAGCTGGGGTACAGGCCAGAAGCGTGGGGCAGCAAGAGGGTTCACCAGAGACAGAGTGGGGAGCAGAACAGGCAGATCAGAAATACACTGCTGAGGGGAGCAGCTGGGGAGGCAGGAGAGGTCTGCCGCACCATGTGGGATTCTCCCCGGCTGGGCGCCCAACTTGCATCTTGCGCTGCCGACAGCTCCACAGTGCAGCGCTCAACTGCTGCGCCACCAGGGAGGCCCTGATGTGATATCTTGATGAAAATGTTCGCCATGTCCATCACCAACCATACCACAGTTTTCAGGGAAGAAATCCAGATGGGAAGGAAGGAAGTGGATCTTTAGAGACATATTGCAGCCAAGTTTCTGATACTGCATCAGCATGTCTTCTACTAGTTCCTTGTAGTTTTCTGCCCTAACATTCCCAGGAAAGTTTGTAGACAGTAGGCGAAAAGCATTCCATGCTTATTTCGCATCACCCTGTAGCACGGTGTTGAATGGGTCATCTCAATGCAGATGGAATGTTTGGGTAGACTATTGTCAACTTCTTTTGCTTCATTATTCTGCCGGAAAGAGGAGGAACCAAGCAGAAGTAGCAGTCTTTTATGTGGTTGCTTGGCTCTCTCCGCACCATGGGGACTGCAAACGGCATTGATGGTCTTTTGCTATTTCATCATTGTGAAAACTGTTGTACATGTAGCACAGCATATATGCAGTGCCCAAGGCTTGTCTTGGTCACCGACCTTGCATCCAAAGTCAAGATGATAAGCCTTCTTCACTTGAGAAGTGATACTTTTCTTCTGGTTGGCAGTTGTCACTTCCCCACAAATAGAGCAGAAATTGTCCATGCTGTTAACGCACTTTCGAGGCATTACTGTTCTGAATTGTGCCTAAATGGATAAAATCATAACAGTTCTATGGAACAGTAGCTTAAACTGTCTCGCACAAAATCTGAAATATTTTCAATGCTCAACCTTTCCGACAGGGCTTTATCTAGTGTACTGCTGACGTCCGCTTACTTCAGCAGTCGCCTGTCAGTAGTATTGCATTGCATCAGAAAAGATGCAATCAACTCTGGATGATGTCTGCATGATGGTATTATGTAATGCGATGCAATATTACATCATTCTTGGCTGATTTAGGATGTTGTTGCAGTCCTACTGGATAAATTTACATGGTGAAACATATAAAATGAATGATGTGAAATATCTTCAAAACGAGAGGTAATAAAAAATTTCAGGGTTATATTCATGTTCAGCACACCAAGATACTCCAGATTAGGGCCTTTTTAAGTCAGTTATGATCTCACTGTTGACCAGTGTAATGCTTAAATGAACTACTGGTTCTGGTTCTGCTCATTTAAACTTTTCCACATCCTTTCTTAAAAAATAATTTATTATTGAAGTAACACTGGTTTACAATAATGTATATGATTCAGAAACATAGGATCACATGTTCAGATATGTTACCACATCACACCCAAAACCCAGGCACTATTTTTTTTTAAGATTTTTATTTTTGTGTAGGAGAACTGGGGTGTAGCTCAGAGGTACAGGGGTGAGAGTGTTCACCAGAGACAGAGTGGGGAGCAGAGCAGGCAGATTGACTGAAATCCACTGCTGAGGGGAGCAACGGGCAAGGCAGGAGAGGTCTGCTGTGCTCGTGGGTTAGCTTCCTGGCTGGGGGTCAAACTCAGGCTTCTTTTTTGACCAGTGCCATGGTAAAGCTAAGACTTTAACCTCTAGGCCACCAGGGAGGCCCCCGAGGCAGTTTTTAAAAAATGATTTATTTATGCATGCAAGAGCTGGAATGTAGGCCAGAGGTGTGGAGGTGATGAGAGGATTCACCAGAGACAGAGTGGGGAGCAGAATAGGCAGATAGACTGAAATACCCTGCTGAGGGGGGCAGCAGGCGAGGCAGGAGAGGTCTGCTGCGCCATGTGGGCAACTCCCTGGCCAGGGATCGAACTTGTGCAACAGTGGCTGATGATAGCTTCGTAGTGCTGAGATTTAACCCACTGCACCACCAGGGAGGCCCAGAGGCAGTTTTTTTAAAGAACATTTTTAAAATTTCATGATCCTGTCAATTACACCCATTTTACTTGATGAAATAATTTACATAAGTACCTACACAATCAACTGTTTTAACAGTTTAAAACATTTTCTTCTGCCATCAGTACAGTGCATAGGGGAAACCACAGCCAGTATCATTTCATTCAATCATGTGTCATGCTTGTTTGTTCAGTCATCACTAGAGGCAGAGAAACCATCTGTGGAAGCCATTGCAGTAGTCCAGACAAGAGACAGTAGTGGTCTGAACAAAGAAAATGACAGTGGGAGAGAGAAATAGACTCTAGATATGTTTAGGAGAAAATTTATAAGTCTTGATGGATGACTGAATATGATTGTGGGAGGCAGAAAATGGGTTGGGTGGGGCCTGTCTGGTGGTGCCAGGTGTTAAGTCTCAGCACTAGGGAGCTGTCTGCAGCACTGCAGCACTGCCCCACACGGTGCAGCAGACCTTACCTGTCTCGCCCCGCTGTTCCCCTCAGCAGTTTATTTCAGTGTCAGTCTGCCTGTTCTGCGCCCCACTCTGTCTCGGGTAAATCCTCTCACCCCTCGTTCCCCCCCTTCACACCTCTGGCCTACACCCAGCTCTTGTATGTGTAAATAAATAAATTTAAAAAACAAAAAGAAAATTGGGTTGGAGAAAAGGAAGAATCAAGGATTAATTCCAGAATTCTGCTTTATTTAAGTAGTTGGGTAAATGGTCTTTTATCTCACTGATACAAGGTACACAGGAGGAAGGACAGGCTTGGGGGAAAATAATACTTTGCTGAATTTTAGATTCAGTTGGCTGAATTTAATAAGCCCAAAGGAAAAAGAAAAATACCGAATGATTTCACTTACACAAGGAATACAAGGGAGCCAAATAAGAGATCGGGAGGAGAAAGTAACAACAAAACCAAAACAAAAACTAGCAGGCAACTGTAAATGAGACATTCAGCGAAGGGGGGGAGGATAAGGGTTCAAAATGGGGGAGAAAAGAGCACAAGGGACTATGGTGGCGGTTCGCAGGTAAATTGGTGACAGGAAACCTACAGGGAATACACACTAATGTAAAATATATAAATAAAAAAATTTTTAAAATTGGCTGAATTTCAGGTACTGGGTATGTTGAACTTAAGCTTAGAAAGGAGAATAAGGCTCTAAATACATATATGGTAGTTACTAGCATATATGACTTAATTGAAACCAGGGGTGGTGGGTAAGACAGATCTGGGAAAGAACAGGTGGCATAGCATGAGAAAAGAAAGCTTAGGGCAGGAACTTGAGAAACATCACTACTTTTTTGTGGTCACGAAAGAACATCTCACAAAGAAGAAAGAAAAGGAAGAGGAAGAAAAGTGAAAAAGAAATTCAGGTGCGTATACTGTGTGACAGAAACAATGTCTGCAAAAGGAAGAAGAGTAGGGTCAGCCATCTCAAATGGGTTGTACTTTCATCAGACAGACTCTTACGTTTCCCCTGTGTTCTATATAATGTCTTTTTTTACAAGCCTGACATTTAAACTTACATTTTAAGTTGTAACAAGATAGTAGTCTTGCATAGTGCCTGCCCCAAATTTTTCATGACATTTGCAACAGTTCTGAGTTATATCTAAAGGCTAACAGAGGCTAATATTGGTAGGTTGGAAGATGAGCAAGATTATGTTGAAGCATAGTGACCTGAGATAAGCAGCCTGGGGGTCTTGAGTGACCACCTTTTGCCCAGTTACTGATACACAGCTTAATTCCTGGTAGGAATCCTGTCAGATATTAACCATGAGGCAGAATGGACCTGGGGGTCCCTTTAATCCTTGGTGTGCAACCATGTAACTCACCTCGATGTGTAGCCACGTCATACCTGACCATGTACAGGTATGCAAACCCAGCCAGAACCTTGCAGAAACTGAAAGTGTATATAAGCCCCTGATTTCTGACAAAGGGGGCTCAGCCTTTGGATGCGAATCTGCTGAGTCAGCACTGGTGCAATAAACCTGCTGCTTTTTATTAGCCCTGGTGTCTAGGTTTCCTTTGTGTCATATAACAATGTTAGTAGCTAACTTTGGTTTTCAAGGAATAGTACTGTAATTATCCAGTAATAGCTATCATTAAGTCTATACTTGTGTAGGTAGATCTTGTTTATAGCTACAGAATTTAAAAGTATTAATTTTTAAAAATGGATTGATTTTGGTATCAAATTTTTAATAATTGGTATCAAAATTAGATCAGTAATTTTTCTCAGTAATAACTAACTACGGTAAATTTGAAGACTTGGAAAATTGTATGGTTTGTTGTGTGTGGGGGCGTGTGTGGTTTGAAGAGGCCCTTTTGCTTTTAGGAGGAATACATGAGCACTTGTTGATCACCTAATCAAGTAAATCCCAACTCTTTCTGTTTTTTAATTTTTTTTTAAGATTTATTTTTATTTATTTTTGCATAGAAGAAGTGGGGTGTAGGCCAGAGGTGTGTGGTGTGAGATGATTTACCAGAGACAGAGTGGGGAGCAGAACAGGTGGATGGACTGAAATCCACTGCTCAGGGGAGCAGCGGGTGAGATAGGAGAGGTCTGCTGCGCCATATGGGTCAGCTCCCTGGCCAGGGATCAAAGTCAGGCCTCAGTGGCTGGTGACAGCTTGAGAGGGCTGATAGTGCTGAGACTTAACCCCTGAGCCACCAGGGAGGCCCTTGAGTTTTTGAGTTTTTTTTTTTAAGATTTATTTTTGCATACAAGCTGGGGTGTAGGCCAGAGGTGGGGGGCAATGAGAGAGTTCACCAGAAACAGAGTGAGGAGCAGAACAGGCAGACTGACCGAAATACACTGCTGAGGGGAGCAGGGGGTGAGACAGGAGAGGTCTGCCGCACCATGTGGGAATCTCCCCTGTCAGACATCAAACATCAAACTCTCGCTGCAGCCACCAACAGCTCCACAGCACTGCGCTTAAACCCCTGTGCCACCAGGGAGGCCCCCCTTGAGTTTGTTTTTAAGTAATTGACATTCACTTTGCCACTTATAGTTTAACACTGATTAGTTTATTGCTGTGTAAAAAAATACCCCAAAAGGTCGTGGCTGGAAACAATACAAATTTACTTTTTATGCATTCAGTTTTTTTAAGTCAGTAATTGTGAAGTAATTCAGCAGGCGGTTCCAGCTTAGAGTCTCAGACTTAACTGAGGGAGATTCACCTCCAAGTTCATCCACCAGTTGTCAGCAGGCCTCAGAATGCTCCAGACATCAGTTTCTTGCCACAGGAGCCTCTTCGCTTCCTGGGGTGCTGCTCTGTATCTGAATATGGCAGCCTGCTTCCTCAAAAGCAGGTTATCTGAGGAAGAACTCCCAAGACAGAAACCATGGTCTTTTTATTTGGAGAATGACAACTCCTTACTTATGCCAAATTTTGTTCCTCAGCAGTGAGTCACTAAATCCAGCCCACATTATGGGGAGGAGGTTCTAGAAGGGTGTGTATTCCCTGAGGCGGGGTCACTATGGAACAGAATGCCTCCTGAAAGGGAAGTGTGTGGGAGAGACCCAAAATCTTAAGGGGAGCTGTTCTGTCCTGAGTTGGGCTTGTAGGGAGCTAGAATTTATGTGTTGGTATCCTTTCCCTTAAGCTTTCCAAACAGTTTGGCTGTTAGTATATTTACTGTCAAATGTCAGCAGAGAGCCTAGATATATGCTGTTTTTCTCATGTCTTCATTTTAGAATTTGTTAGCAATTGTGATGCTAAAATTCTAGTTGTGAAAATCAGTTATGGCAGTGACTTCAACTAGTTTTATATTATGTGTGTTTTATCTCAATACAAATTAGGTATTGAACTATGGAAAACAATATGTGTAATTTCTTTTGAT
The DNA here is from genome assembly GCA_004024925.1 of Scalopus aquaticus. Classification (NCBI taxonomy): domain Eukaryota; kingdom Metazoa; phylum Chordata; class Mammalia; order Eulipotyphla; family Talpidae; genus Scalopus; species Scalopus aquaticus. The sequence continues at coordinate 1,415 of PVIJ01012144.1, read as the reverse complement.
AACTTTTAAGTCTGAGTATCTTCCTTTACTGAAGTAAATCTAAAATAATAGCTGATTTAAAGTATTAGCAGATAATGTCTGTATTTGTGTGATGATAATGATGTTCTTAGTAAATATTGTCTGGAATGTTTTATTAACTATTTCCAATCTTAAATATGTTACAGGAAATCATGAGCATATAAGGTGTATTTGCAATTCAATTTTAGTATAACACGTTCTTGAAGCTTTTTCTTATGGTACAGAGATTCCTAATCATTAACATAAATTATCTTCTTTATCTTATAATATATATAGTGTAGTTTAAAAATAATAGTACCAACATTAATATAAGCAATAAATCTGAGTGAAATTTAGAATATCTTTCAACTCTTTTAATTCTTAGACTGCGTCCCTCTAAAGATGGATAAAGTCTCTTGAGAATAATTCCATTTCTGGGTGGTTTACAGTTTGATGGATTCTGGGTATTTTTTCTTAAATGCTTTACTTAAAGCTGCCCTCTGAAGTGGGTTCCATTATTATCCCTCTTTTAGAGGTGAATATAGTTTCTGCCATCTTGATTTTAGGGTAATTTGCATTTATAGGAAAATAGAATTTTTTTTTTTTAAAGATTTATTTACTTATGCATATAAGCTAGGGTGCAGGCCAGATGTGTGGGGCGGTGAGAGGGTTCACCAGAGACAGAGTGGGGAGCAGAACAGGCAGATCAACAGAAATACACTGCTTGAGGGGAGCAGCGGGCGAGGCAGGAGAGGTCTGCTGCGCTAAGTGGGAATCTCCCCGCCAAGGCATCAAACTTGACGAACTTGCGTTGCAGCTGTTAACCCATTGCGCCACCAGGGAGGCCCTAGAACTGTTTTTTTTTTAAAGATTTATTTATGCATACACGAACTTGGGTGTAGGGCAGAGGTGCAGGGGTGAAGGATGAGAGGATTCACCAGAGACAGTGGGGAGCAGAACAGGCCGATCTACTGAAATCCACTGCTGAGGGGACCAGCGGGTGAGACAGGAGAGATTTGATGTGTCCTGTGGGTCAGCTCCCTGGCTGGGATCAAACTTAATGCCAGATCAAACTGAGGCCACAGTGGCTGGCGATAGCTTGAATAGTGCTGAGACTTTAACCCTGCAAACTGTTTTTGTTTCTCTATGGGTTGATATAGGGTGAGTGAGTGGATACTTAATTAGGGAAAGGGAAATTTTTATTAAAAAATGTGCTGGTTGGGCCTCCCTGGTGGCGCAGCGGTTAAGCGCTGGGCTGTGGAGCTGTCGGCAGCAGCGATGCGAGTTCGACGCCCGGCCAGGGAGAATCCCACATGGTGCGGCAGACCTCTCCTGCCTCACCCGCTGCTCCCCTCAGCAGTGTATTTCTGATCTGCCTGTTCTGCTCCCTACTCTGTCTCTGGTGAAGCCTCTCGCCA